>DF357596.1:110190-122130 GCA_000787875.1 Solanum virginianum
TCAACCAAGCTTCAAGTCTCCATCTCCAATCTTCATCAAGTTCATCTCCAATGCAAAGGTATGTGGATATCTTTTATGGGTTCCTTTCACCCATGATACAAGTCTCCATCTCCAATCTTCATCAAGTTCACCTCCAAAGCTAAGGTATGTGGGTTTCTTTTATGGGTTCCTTTCACCCATGATACCCAAGCTTCTTTTTCCTCAAAATTGCATGATTTAAAGTTGATTTACTCATGGGTCTTATCTATTATGAAAATCACTGCTCACTATATTTTGGCTTATGAAATTGTGATTGTTTTACTATGTTTTGAGCTATGGATATATGATAAGATCTATTGTAAGATTTGATGAAGGGTTTTGATGTATATTACTTAAGGATGTTACCAAGTATCTATTGAAGGTTTTACATTGAATTTTCTAGCATGATTTTACTCTTGAATTGTATGATTTTATACTAGCACTGCACACCCTCTAAGTGTTTGATAAAATGTATGGTTATGGTTTCTTATGGGATTGAGGGCTTAATACATGTCTTATAAGTTGAATGATATTATGATGATTATATGATGATGAAATGATGATTAAATGATGAAATAATGATGAAAGTAATGTATGTATGTGATGAATAAATGATGAGGAAAGGAATTTATGTAGATGATGATGAAAAGAGTGAGTGTGTGTGTGTATATATATATATATATATATATATATATATATATATATATATGATATTATCTCTATATAGTATTTGAGATGACCAAGCATAGCTCGGGGAGTTGTAGGCCTGGGTAACCTATCGAGGGGTTGGTACCTTGGTCGCCCAGCTCGAGGGGTGGTAGGCCTGAGTAACCTTGTTGGGGTAGGTACCCATCAACCTTGATGGGGGGTTTGTACTCTGGCAACCTTGATGTGGGGTTTGTACTCCGTCAACCTCGGTGGGGGGTTTGTACTCCATCAACCATGTGAAGGGGTTCGTACCTCATGCGCCTATCCAAAGAGGTGGTAGGCCTTGGCTTGCACTATAATGGTCACTCCTCACACTTGTATTATGATCTATATAAGCATGGTTTTACTTCAATCATCATTCATACATGTCATATTGCTAGTATGCTATTCATTGCTTATGATTATGCATTTTGCCTATGATGCCTATCTCTTGTTGCATTGCATCCTACTTACTTAGTACATTCAAACATACTAATGCATACTCTATGCCTACATGATATCATCATGTAGGGACCGAAGCTGATGTTGATTCTCCTCGTGGCTAGACGAATTGTTCAAGTTACTTATGGTGAGTCCTGAAGTCCGGGGATAATCTCTATCTTCTCTCAAGCTTATGTTTAGACTATGTTTTATATGTTTGGATTATCTATTGTCATTATTATGAGGGTGAGCCCGGTTGCTTGTTTTGGCTCCCATTCTTATCTATGTAGTAGAGGTGTTGTTGCACATGATGTCTATCTATGCTACGAGCTTTGACTCTCTCATGACTCCTATTGCTTATGATATAAAAGATATTCTCTTTAGTCCCAATTCCCCTTGTTTATGTTTATCTCCTATTGTCATTTTAATTGCTTCCGCAACCAAGGATATGTAATGATATGCTATGATGCTTGTTTGGGGTTCCTTCAGGTTCCCCATTCACCGGTCACATCTAGGCCCTAGGCTTGGGTCGTGACACCTTCAATTCCAACAAGGAGGGATCAAGATCTTGCTTAGCTTTCACCTCCACAACCAACAAAGATTTAGGACCATCAACAACAACAATAACACCATTATCCACTTCCCCAAATCTAACTCCCAATCTAGCCAAACGATGGACCTCCCTAGCCACCTCCCTATCACCACCATCAACATGAGCTAGGCTACCCATAGACCCCCTACTCAATGCATCTGCCACCATATTAGCCTTACTCGAATGATAATACACACTCATATCATAGTCTTTAAGAAGTTCTAACCATCTCCTTTGTCTCAAGTTAAGATCTTTTTGAGTGAAGACATATTGGAGGCTCTTGTGGTCGGTGAACACATAAACAAGCACCCCATACAAGTAATGACTTCAAATCGTTAATGCAAATACCACAGTGGCTACTTCAAGATCATAGGTAGGATAGTTCTTTTCATGCACCTTGAGTTGCCTAGAAGCATAGGCTATCACCTACCCATTTTGCATTAGAATACAACCCAAACCAACTCTAGAAGCATCACAATACACAACAAATCCCTCTAGCCCTTCTTGAAGTGACAAAATGGGAGAGGACACAAGCTTATCTTTCAATGTTTGGAAGCTCCTCTCACACTCATCGATCCACACAAACTTGTCCTTCTTTAGAGTCAATTTAGTCATGGGAGAAGCAATAGAAGAAAACTCATTCAAAAATCTCTGGTAAATAACCCACTAAGCCCAAGAAGCTCCTAATATCCAACGAGGTCAATGGTCTAGGCTAATTTCTAATTACATCCATCTTTTTAGGATCCTCATTAATACCATCCCCCGACACCACATGCCCTAACCAAAATTCACACTTTTCATATTTGGCGTATAACTTCTCTTCCCTCAATCTTTGCAACACAACCGTCAATGAGCCTTATGCTCCTCACAACAAGAATAGATCAAAATATCATTAATGAATACCATAACAAATGTATCAAGCCATGGTTTGAAGACCCTATTCATAAGGTCCATGAAGATGGCCGGTGCATTGGTCAAGCCAAATGACATCACAACAAACTTATAATGCTCATACCTAGTCTGGAAGGCCATCTTGGGAATATTACACTCCCTCACCTTCACTTGATGATACCCGGACCGAAGATCAATCTTAGAGAAATGGCTTGCCCCTTGCAATTGGTCAAACAAATCATCAATACTGGGAAGATTATACCTATTCTTGATGGTGAACCTATTAAGTTGCCGGTAGTCAATATACATTTAAGGGACCCATCCTTCTTTTTCACAAACAATACCAGTGTACCCCAAGGTGATTTGCTAGGCCTAATAAATCCCTTCTCCAACAAGTCCCTCACTTGTTCCTTAAACTTCTTCAACTCCGGTCGAGTCATATAGTAAGGGGAATAGAGATGGGTTGAGTATCGAGAAGGAGATCTATACCAAAATCTATTTCCCTTACGGGTAGGACACCAAGAAGGCCATTTGTAAAGACATCAAGGAACTCATTTACAACTAGAATCGACTCTATGGGGAGGACTTTAGATGCCACATACCTAACCCTCAAAAGATGGTAAAGACACCCCTTAGAGATCAACTTATGGGCCTTAATACAAGAGATGAACCTACTCTTGACCACCACATCATGACTCTCCCACTCAAGGATGGGTTCATTAGGGAATTGGAGTTTGATGCTATGGGTTCTACAATCAATAGAAGCATAGTATGCATGCAACCAATCTATCCCAAGAATGATATCAAAATCAATCATGTCTAATTCAACAATATCACAAGGTAATACTCTATGAAAAATGCAAATGGGACAATCTCTATAAACCTTCCTAACAAAAATAGATACACTAATAGGAGTAGACACCTCATATGACTCACACAACAATTCGGGGTCAACATGGAACTTTTTGACAACAAAGGGGTTAACAAAAGAAAGAGTGGCACCTAGATCAAACAATGCATACACATTAAAGTCAAAGATTTTCAACATACCGGTAACAACATTGGGGACCTCATCAACCCTTTGTCTTCCATGCAAAGCATAAAACTAATTGTGCTTTGGTGCACTATCTTGTCGACCACCTCTCCCCAAAGAAACCGCATTAGCACCTTGTGGACAAACCTTCTTACCCTTATTATGATTTTGAGGGCAATCTATTGCCTTATGCCCCATTTACCCACAACCATAACAACCACCGGTATTCCTCAAGCATAGGCCACCATAATGCTCCATAACCCTTACCACACCTTAGACACACATCAATAGGACCCACACCACCAACACCTTGGGCCCTTGGAAAATCATTTGCACCCCTCTTATTCAATGCATGAGTAGACCTTTGGCCTTGACGAAACTGGCCACTCTTTTGGAACTTACCCTCAAAACGAGCCCTCTTGGCCTCATGACCCCTTCTCTTCCTCAATTTCTCTTCTTTCATTTTTTCGGCATAGGTCATCAAACATGACAAGTCCCTGTCACTAATCAACACGGTGGACCATCATTCTTCACTCACTAAGTCGGACACACCCATCACAAACTTGTTCATTCTCGACCTTGGGTTAGCAACTAAGTGGGGAGCAAACTTTGAAAGTAGGGTGAACTTGAGGGCATACTCCCTCACACTCATAGACCCTTGTCTAAAATTCATAAATTCCACCAATTTGGATTCCCTAAGCTCAACAGGAAAACATCGACTAAGAAAGGCCGCCTTGAACTTTTCCCATAAAACCAAATTGTTGATTCCCTTTTCCCCCTTCCATTCATTTTACCATATTTGTGCTAACCCTTTGAGCTGGTAGGCTGCCAACTCTGCCTTATCCTATGGCCTTACACCCATGATAGAAAAAATCTTGTAGACCTCATCAATGAACTCTTGAGGGTCCTCACTCACCTTCGACCCATGGAATTCCAGGTGATTCATCCCCATGAAATCTCTCACTCGAGATGCCAGTGTAGGAGCATGAGAGGCTTGGGCCCCTTGGTTGGCTTGACTAGCCACCCTTTGTGCAAGCAAAGTGAGAGCATTCTGAAGCTCTCCATTAGTTGGTTGCCCCTCGAGTGTGCGGGCTCTTCTCCCTCTTGTGTTAGGCATGATCTAGCACAACAGAGGATAAATGTTAGGGGAAAAAACCCTTACTTCAACTTCTATAGCATGACATAGGGTAAGAAGAAGGGAAACATATCCTAAATGCCTCATAGCCTCTAGCTCATAGTTGTGGTGCATAACACAATCATGTATAAGACTCTAATCAATGCGGTGCATTGAATTTCGAGGATCTAACAACCTAGTGCTATGATAGAAAGTTTGTCATAACCTAAGCCTAGGGCATAGACGTGACACGGTTCAAGGGGAACCCAAAGGGACCCCAAGCAAGCCTCTTAGAACATCATTACACATTGTTGGTCGCAGAAGCAATAAAAGAATCATCAGGAGAAATAAACCAGGATAACCGGGACTAAGGGAATACCTTCATATCTTAGACGTTAAGAACAATAGAGTCAAGGCTCATAACATAGATACATAACATGTCCAATAACACCTTCACTATATAGATAAGAGCGGGGACCATAATAAGCAACTGGGCTTACCCTCATAGTCAATAATAAATGAAATAAAGATATTCTTAGTGCATAGCATGAGATCATAAGCAACATCCCCGGAATGGAGGACTCACCAACAAGCTTGAGAGACAATCGTACTAGCCACGTAGAGGGGAGGTTGATCAAGCGATGCTCCAATTCCTACATGGTGACATCATGTAGGTATAGAGTATGCATTAGTATATTTGAATGTACTAAGTATATAGAATGCAATGCAACAATAGATAGAAATCATAGGCAAAATGCATAATAATACTCAATAGATAGCATAATAGCAACATGGCATATATGAATGATGCTAAAAATAAAATCATGCTTATATAGTACATAATACATGTGTAAGAAGTGACCATTCTTAGTGAAATACAAGGCCTACCACCTCCTTAAAGAGGCACATGAGGTACAAACCCCTTCATGAGGTTGATCGAGTACAAACCCCCCAACAAGCTTGATGGAGTACAAACCCCCTATTAAGGTTGATGGGTACCAACCCCCAACAAGGTTACCCAAGCCTACCACCCCTCGAGCTAGAAAATCGAGGTACCAACCACTCAACAAGGTTACCCGAGCCTACAACCCCCCACCAAGCTAGGCATGCTTATCCCCAACACAATAGAGATAACATCATATGTACACTCCTTTCATCATTATATATATACATTCCTTTTCATCATCCTTTTATCATCATTCCATCATCATTTTATAATCATATAGTCATTCAACTCATAAGACATGCATTAGGCATTCAATTCGTCAAGAAAACATAATCGGACATTTTATCAAACACTTAGAGAGTGTGCAATGCTAGTGTAAAACCATGCAATTGAAGAGTGTTATCATGCTAGAAAATCCAAAGTAAAACCATCAATAGATTTTTGGTAACACCCTCAAGCAATATACATCAAAACCCTTTATTAAATCTCACATTAGATCTTAGATTCATAGCCCAAAACATAGTAAAACAGTCACAATTTCATAAACCCCAGCATAGTATGCAGTGAAGTTCATAATAAATATGAACCATGAGTAAATCAACTTTAATCATGCATATTAGAGTAAAAGAAAACTTGGGTATCATGAGTGAAAGGATCCCATGAAAGAAACCCACATACCATAGCTTTGGAAATAAACTTGATGAACATTGGAGATGGAGACTTGAAGCTTAAATGAGAATCTTTAAATTTGGATGAGTTTTGAGACTTGAGTTTAGGTGTAAAATATTTGGCTAAATGTTTGAATGAGTACTGGGAATGATTAGAATGATATGAGGGTGGAAAATAGCTAAGTATAGGTATTTTAAAACTTAGGAACACTTAGGCCCAAGACTTAAAAAGTCTTGGACTGAAGTCAAAACTGGACAAAATAATGTACAGAGGTGCGCCCTTGGCATGTCATGCCAGAGGCGCGAAAACCTCTCTAGAAATCGCATTTTGCGATTTCCAAATTTTGATATGGTTGCTCTTAAATTGGGGTTAGATGCATTTTCCACTCAATTTGACCCCGTAAAAAAGACTATGAAGTTGGATTTTCTATATCACGCACGAATTTTGAGATAAATGGAAATTACGATTTTGGACACTTTTGAGGCACATTTTCGGGTACTTTTTGGGGTCGTTTCACAACTCTCCATCAAGATTCCTGACATTGAGGCATTGCAGAAGATGTAAGGGTATGCAAATTTCATGAAGGACTTGGTCACAAAGAAGCAAATTGTAAGCTAGGAGCTCTCCCAAGAGCTTCAACATTGCAGTACAATTGCTATATGGTCCTTGGTTTAAAAGCAAGAAAATCCTGGATTCACCATACCCTGCACTATCAGAGATGTAGAGTTTGCAAGAGTATTATGTGATCTTGGTACAAGCATAAATTTGATGAACCTTACGATCTTTAAGAAGCTAGGATTGTGAGCCCCTACTCCGATGAGCATGCAATTGTTGATGGTTGACCGAATGGTGAAGAAGCCTATGGAGATACTATATGACGTCCTTGTCAAAGTAAAGAAATTCATATTCCCTACAAACTTTGTTATTCTTGATTGCGAAGTCAACTTTGAAGTCCCAATCATCTTGGGAAGGCCCTTCCTAGCCACTGGGCGAGCACTAGTGGATATGGAAGTCGGCCAACTCAAGTTTCAATTGAATGATGACGAAGTTATCTTCAATATCTATTAGTCAATGAAGAGGCTAGATGACTTGAAGATGGATGTTTGGGAACTTGGTGAAGTCTGAGTAACCAAGTTATCTAAGTCATGCCGCGAAAATAAATCAGGCGCTACATAAGAGGAAACCCAAGATATCTTATGTAATAGTGGTAGTTTTGTTTTGTTTTTAGCTTTTGGACTTGTAGGTAGTCTAATTTTAAGTATTTTGGTTCTAATTTTTGGACATTGGACTAGTGGCATATAAGGCAATAGGGTGTTTTATGATGAATATGTAGGTACAAGACCAAGTCAGCCATCTTGGGCTGAAAAGACAATAAGACGTGCTTCTACGACTAGTTCTAGAGGTCATATATCAAACTATGACCTATACACTAACTCAGAGAATACATTCAGTGAGAAAAATTATGTGTACTCCAGTCCACGAGCCAATATTACGGTCCGTAGATAAAACTACGAGCCATAAATAGGACTCATAGACCCCAGGTAAGTGTTCTACCTTTGATTTAGTGTTGGAGGTTTCTACAACCTATTCTATGAGTCGTATTTCATTATACGGCTCATAGACGGGTACATGAAACCCGTCTCTCAAATTAGGGTTTGGGCAGTCTAGAAGACTGGGATCTATGGGTTGTAAAATTTTCTATAGCCCATAATCAGGGTTTCGTAGAAGCCTGCGCCCAATCATTTTCGGCCAACTCAGTCGAGGTATAAAAGGGGGTCAAGTAATTTTGACCACCACTTTTCTCAAAAATCACCAAAATACTCGACCCCCTACCCTAGCTTTTTCAATCACCATCCGGCAACTACCACCACTTTCTTCTGTAAAATTTCCAGCCACAATCTGGTAACCTAGGGTTTGCCCCTCCTCAGCTCCTCCTTCAATTTTTGCGTCTTTTTGCTCAAATTCAATAAGTTCTTTTCCCTAAAATCCTTTTAATGCCGAAATTGATGTGATTAGATCATAAATAATTAATGGGTATGGTAGTCCAATTGGTAAGGGTTTGAATTCATGGTTGCCTTCGTATATTCTTGGTGTTTGATTTTAAATGAGGTGTTTCCATCTTTTTGAAATAGCATTAATGTGGCAACCCTCGTGGGAGGATACCACTTCTGTAGGATCTAGACTTACATAATACTTTCTAAAATACTCAGAGTTTAATACGCAGCACATTCAATATAATTCAATAATGAATCAAAAATAGTTATAGGTACAAGATTTTGTCCTAGAGGTAGTTCAGTTGATTTCAGGTTCCAATTTATAGCGTGAGCAAATTCCAAAATAATTTAAACCAATATGTTTTGATATTTTTATATTTTGCCCATACTATTGTAGTACACGCTGAAAATTATTACCAATGTTAAAATACAAAGACAGAAAACTTACTAGTTTCTTGTTTCATACAATCACCTTAAAATAACTTGTAATTTAATATAAAAACAAGCTCGCCAACTCCAATTTAACTAAAAAAGCCAAAACTTTAAGTTATAAACCATAGTTTCAAAATTTACACTGCCATTCAAATTTACACATACATATGCAATAAGAGCATCATGTACATGTCCCAAACTACTATAATATATATGTTTAGATGCAATGTGATCTTCTGTATAGCTCCCAAAATTTATCTTCAATGGCCGTCCTCATGCATCATTGCTAAGCATAAAGCTTAGTGGTGTAAAACCTAAAAGCAGAAAACTTTAGATTCCTCAATTTACCTTTCCTAAGTCAAATGGCAACACAATTGGAAAACAGTAAATAGAATAAGTGAACAAATATATCAATAGTATCAAGTAGCATATTTAAAGATCTAACTATCAGGAGTTCCTAGAAGAATTTTTACAAGACATTAAAATGACAAGTTTCAGCTAGTATGTATGTCATATTGTCAGACCAAACATAATCAAGTCTCAAGAAGGACCAAAGCCCTATATCTAGAAGGGTGAAAATCCAATTATCAAAAGAACCAAGAACCATATTAAAAGTGGCTTTCTAGTTAGTGCATAAAATAGATTGTTTCCATACTTAGCATGAACCAAGAATCCACAGTTAAGATGGCAATTGATCTGAATAAGAGGCATGCTAATGGTGATAAAGTCACCACCACAAGAAGGACAAAGTCCGCAATAATGTTAAGTGATCGGGAAATCCTTACAAATGGACGAATTAAGCAAGTTTCTTGCAAGTCTAAAAAGATATCAGCACAACAAGATAAAATAATGACATAACTGAGATTGGAAGATAACATCAAGATATACCAGTAGGTAACAAGATCACAAGAATAAGTTTTTACATGAACTTGAACCCTTTAGCACACAACTAACCCTACTGAATTCAAGTCGTGGATTAATACGGCATCCGTTTCTTCTATCAATTTCCTTAAGATTGTACAAGAGTGTGAGCACCTTAATACTCATTTAAATGTGCATTTAATATTTACCACTTTCAATAGGTAAAAACTTACAAGATATATACCAAAAGTGAGCCCTATTTGCGTAAATCACATCCTTCTGGGCAGCTTGACTGTCGTGCATCACAACTAGGTTTTGAATTGGTAAATGGAAAAACTAGGCTTTTCAGTATACATAAAAACTGTAGGTATATGAATGTAGGTAGGAAAAAATCAAGAATCACTTCAAAATACCCTTTTTACAAGAATTTATAATCAAAACACTAACAGCACACACCCTCTCCCCCCCCCCCGAGATTCTTATGTCATAGATCTGGACAGAACTTGTCCTAAATTGCGTCCACTATTTTGAATCCATAATTATCAAAATAGGTTCTAACATAAACATAAGAGTTGTAGATACATGTCTTGAAGTTGTAAATAACTAAGAATCATCACAAAATACAACTCACACATCAAGATATGATTAAAATACTAACAGTAGTACATAGATGGCTTCTCAGACAGAAAACTAGCCAGAACTTTCACTGTGTTCATCCCCTTTTTTAATTCCATACAAGCAAATTAGGAACTTAACATAAACATAAAAGTTTTATCTATATGAATTATCTTTCCAAAACATATTTACATACTACAACCCCAGCTATATACCATGAGATATTCCACAATTACTAAACATTGCACAATTTTAAGACAGAATTTAGCTACTTATTAAAGGGTAGGGGTTTCTTAATTTTTGCTCAAAAGAACTGATTATTTTCATGAATTTTGTCAAATATACAGCTATGAAAGAGTTTATAAGGTGTTATAAGGTCTTGAAACTAACTTTCCTTGGGGAAAATATATTTTTGTGTTAAAAGCAAGTAAAAAATAACTGCCCAATAAGGTGGCTGCCCAAATTTCCATTTTTCGTACCTTATTTGCTTCCTCACACATTAATAATCATTATGAAGGCTTATTTAACATATATATAATTGCATAAAAGTAAATAAATTGCAATAATACAAACCCCTCCCTCATTTCTTTCGACGATTCAAGAAAATCAATTTCTCTAATGACATAAATTCAAGTCAAAGAGTTGTGAAGTAGAGGTTGGTTTTATCTCAAGGGAATACCTTTTTGAAAGTAAATACATTATTTATTACTAAGTGTGTTACAACGCTCTCCCCCTTAAGAAATTTTGCCTCAAAATTTACCTTACGCTAGTCTCGGAATAAGTATGGATATTGAGTCCTCATAACTTCTTCTCTCTCCCAGGTGGCTTCTTCTCTATAATGCTTCCTCCAAAGTACCTTTACGAAAGGAATTTTCTTGTTTCTGAGTTCCTTTATTTCCCAAGCTTGAATACAGACAGGTTCTTTATCATACATTAACTCTTTATTAACCTCAATAGATTCAACTAGTAGGACATGAGAGGATTCAGAATGATATCTTCTGAGCATTGACACATGGAAGATATTGTGGATCTTGTCCAACTTAGGTGGTAATTCTAATTTATATACAATGGATCCCACTATTTCAAGTACCTCATAGGGTCTGATAAATTGGGGACTAAGTTTTCTCTTTCGGCCGAATCTCATAATCTTATTCCATGGACATACCTTTAAGAATACCTTATCACCAACTTGATACTCGATATCACACCTTTTAAGATCAGCATATGATTTTTTCCCATCCGAAGTAATCTTCAGACAATCCTTGATCACCTTTACCTTATCTTCTGTTTGCTGCACAATTTCAGGACTAGTAAGTTTTCTTTCACCAACTTCACTCCAATAAAGAGGAGTTCGACATTTTCTTCCATATAATGCTTCATAAGGAGGCATTCTAATACTCAATTAGTAGCTATTACTGTAAGCAAATTCTACTCAAACCAAATGTTTGTCCCAACTACCCTCAAACTCCATGATGCATGCTCGAAGCATATCCTCCAAAATTTGTATCACTCTTGCTGACTAACCATCTGTCTGAGGAAGAAATGAGGTGCTAAAAGTTAACTTGGTACCCAAGGCGTCATGCAAGCTAGACCAGAATCTAGATGTAAACCTTGCATCTCTATCGGGGATAATAGAGATAGGAATTC
>DF357596.1:122206-153332 GCA_000787875.1 Solanum virginianum
GAATTCTGTGTAGCCTTACAATCTCATTAATGTGTAGTTCTGCTAAACCCTTAAGTGAACAATCCATCTTGATTCCTAATAAATGAGCAATCTTCATTAATTTAACCATAATGACCCATATTGCAACCTGTTTCTTCTAAATGCAAGGAAATCTTGAAACAAAGTCCATTGTTATTCTCTTTTATTTCCATTCTAGCATCGGCAAGGGTTGGAGTAGCCTAACTAGATCTTGACATTCTGCTTTTACTTGTTGACAAACCAAACACTTTGAAATGTACTCTACAATGTCTTTCTTCATACCATTCTACTAATAGTGTTCTTTAAGGGTCCGGTACATTTTCATACCTCCAAGGTGCATGGAATATGATGAAGTGTGTGCTTCATTTAACATTTTTATTTTTGATCTTTCATAATTAAGGACACACAACCTATTTTGATAAGATAAGACACCATCCTCTGCTAATGAAAAATCATGTTTTTCTACATCTTGAACTTTTTTGGTTAGCTTCATGAGTTTCTCATCTAACTTTTGTGCTTCTCTAACCTGCTCAAGCAATATGAACATTTATGGCTCTTAACTCAAGAAGCAAAGGCAATGGACTCAAGGATAGGCTTGCAAAGGAGTTACAACTTAAGGCTTCTGCAACCACATTAGCTTTCCCTGGATGATAATCGATCATGTAATCATAATCCTTAATGAGCTCAAACCATCTACATTGCCTTAGGTTCAACTCTTTCTATGTACCCAAGTATTTTAAGCTTTTGTGATTAGTGAATATGTAATATTTTTCTCCATACAGATAATGTCTCCATATCTTTAAGGTGAATACTATAGCAGCAAGTTCCAGATCATGAGTAGGATTATTTAATTCATGTGGTTTTAATATCCGAGAGGCACAAGAAATAAATTTAAGGAAAATCTATAGCAGCAAGTTCCAGATCATGAGTAGGATAATTCAATTCATATGATTTTAATTTTTGAGAGGTATAAGAAATAACTTTCCATTCCTGCATCAGAACACACCCTAGACCACGATGAGATGCATCACTATATATCACATACTTGTTTCCTTTCATTGGTAGAGTAAGTATAGGAGCTTGCATCAACAAGGATTTAAGAGTTTCAAAGCTCTCTTACCATTTGTCACTCAAAATAAATGTTTCCTCGTTCTTTAAGAGTTCGGTTAAAGGGGAGGTTATAATAGAAAAGTCTTCCATGAACCTCTTATAGTATCCTGCCAAGCCTAGAGAGCTTCTTACTTCAGTTGGACTTTTGGGAGATTTTCATTCAGCAATTGCATAGATTTTACTAGGATCCACTTTTACATCTTCGGCTGACACAACATGCCCCAAAAAGATCACTTTATTTAGGCAAAATTCATACTTTGAAAGTTTTTGCATAAAGTTCTTTCTCTTTTAAAATTTGCAAAATGATTAAAGTGTTTATCATGATCTTCACTATCCTTGGAATACACTAAAATATCATCTACAAAAGTAACACAAATTGATCTAGATATGGCTTGAATATTCGATTCATTAGATCCATGAATATCGCGGGAGCATTAGTCAACCCGAATGGCAATACCAAAAATTCATAATGAACGTACCAAGTTCTAAAAGCAGTTTTAGAAATATATTTCTCTCTAACACATAGTTGATGATACCCAAACCTCAAATCGATCTTTGAGAATAAATCAATAATGAATCCAAAATAGTTATAGGTATAACACATAGTTGATGATACCCAAACCTCAAATCGATCTTTGAGAATAAATCAGTTCCCCTCAACTGATCAAATAAATTATTAATCCTTTGCAGTGGATAGTTATTCTTGACTGTTATTTTATTGAATTGTCTATAGTCAATACACAATCTAAGAGTTCCATAAGTTCTTGCAATTGATTTCTTAATTCTTTTAGTTCTGTTGGAGCCATCCTATAAGGAGTAATAGAAATAGGAGTAGATCCAGAAATAAGCTCGATTGGAAATTAACCTTCTCTTTCTAGGGCTAATCCAGGAAAATTTTCTGGGAAGACTTCTGGAAAATCCCATACAATAGGTATATCTTTAATTCTAGGGCTCTTCAAGCATGTATCAATAATGTCAGCAAGATATGCATCACAACCTTGCCAAATCATCGTTCTTGGTAAGGCTATAAAAATAATACTAGACATCAATGATCTTTCACCTTGTACAATGATACGAGAAAATGCAGGGTCCTTAAAAGTCATATGTTTTGATCTACAATCCATTACTGCATGATATTTATAAAGTCAATCAATCTTAATAATAAAAGCAAAATCTTGGAAGGGCATTTCAATCAAATCAGCCACGAAGACTAGGTCTTCGATCATGAAGGGACAAGCTCAGTAAATTCGATTACAAACAACTCGATATCCCAAGGGACTTTCAACTAGCACATTATAGTCAAGCCTCACAGATTTTACATTTTCAGGAAGAACGAGTGATGAACAAATATAAGATTGCGTAGAACCAGGATCAAACAATGTAAACACACATAAGACAAATAAATAAAATTTACCAACAACCATGTGTTGGCCATCTTGATCATCCCTTTGTTTCATAGCATAAGCTCTTGCAGTAACCCTTGGCCCACTAGGTCGATTTGCTCCACTTGCTCCTATCATTTGGATAATTTTTGGTGTTGCATCCCTATTGGTTTGAGGGGGAGTAGTAGAAGTCTTCTGAACCGCTTTTAGTGTCTAAGAAAGGAACCTATTTAGGACAGTCCTTCACTTTATGATAAAAGTTGTCGCAGTTAAAACACGTACTAGAAGCTCTCCTACAAACACCATAATGATTCTTTCCACATTGTTCACACGTAGGAACACGAGTCCTACCTTGGCTATTACTTGGGGTGCTACCTGTAGAAAAATCTGATCTGCTTTTCTTTGGTTGAGATGACTTGTTAATACCACTAGCTTTAAAATTATCAAACCTTCCCCTTTTGTATGGACCTCTGTAATCTGATCTAGGTTTCCAGAGTTTATTTTCATGTCTACAAGCTTCTTCCTTATCAAGTCTTTCCCAGGTAAAAGCAGTGGAAACCAATTTACATAAGTTCTCATGTTGCAAGATTGCCACATTCTTTCTGATGGAATCATTTATACCGTCTTCAAATCTCTTACACTTGTCTTTCTTCTCTTTAATAATATCTCCAGTATATCGAGAGAGCCTTAGAAACTTTTGTTGATATTCAGTAATAGACATGCCTCGCTACCTCAGAATCATAGTAGGCAGGTGGAACATATTTCATGTGAAATCCTTAACAAAATCATCCCATGTAAAAATTGGAGGTTTTACCTTGTCATTTGGAACACTTACCCACCAATCATAAGCACCCTTTTGTAATAGTAAGATGGCATACTTAAATTTTGCAACATCTGAATACTCCAATTGCTCAAATACCATCTCCATGCATTCTAGACATTGTGCAGCATTATTGGGATCAACATTACATTTAAATTATATCCACCCATTTTTCTTATTTTTTTTAAATTTATCCCATTAAGATCGTGCATCGCTTTAGCTATGTGGTGGAATAATTCATCCATCTACGAAAGTAAGATTTATAACCTAAGTACTATAGCTTATATCAGGATATGGGATAGGTCTTACACCCTGTTGATTTCCCATTTCAAACCCACTAGTGCGAGGGACGTACAGATCCGAGAGATGTTCGCCAACCCCTTCTAGTGCATTAGTTTGGAAATAAGAGTTATCTAATCCTTCCTGTGTTGCCTACATAGGTCTATTAGAGGAAGAGGTCATAATTTAATTCATTCAAAAGGTTGGGAATAAAAGTTATTTGATCCTACCCATGCTGCCTCCATACATCTATCAGAGGAAGAGGTCATAATTTAATTCCTTCAAAAGGGAAGATCACATTGCATTAGGGACATGTACATGATGCATATGCACTCTACAAGCACTAAAATAGTATTAATCATGTATTAAACAAATAGCATAGCTTGGATATTTTACAAAATAGACAATTATACAAGTAATTCACATCAAAAGTCCTAGAATCACAAGCCTAGGCTTTGATACCAACACTTGTGGAAACCCTCGTGGCAGGATACAACTTCTGTACGATCTGGGCTTCCATAATACTTGCTAAAATATTAAGAGTTTAATATGCAGCACATTAAATATAATTTAATAATGAATCCAAAATAGTTATAGGTATGAGATTTTGACCTAGTGGTGGTTTAGTTGATTTTGGGTTCTAGTTTATAGTGTGAACAACTTCCAAAATAATTTAAACCAATAGCTTGCGAGATTTTTATATATTGGCCATACTATTGTAGTAACACATTGAAAATTATTACCAATGTTAAAATAGAAAGACATAAAACTTACTAGTTTTCGTTTCATACAATCACCTTAAAATAACTTGTAATTTAATATAAAAATAAGCTCAACGGCTCCAATTTAAATAAACAAGCCAAAGTTTTAAGTTACAAACCATGGTTTCAAAATTTACACTAGCCTTTCAAATTTACACATACATATGCAACAGGAGAATCATGTACATGTCCCAAACTAATATAATGTATATGTCTAGATGCAAATGTGATCTTCTACATAGCTCCCAAAATTTATCTTCAATAGCCATCCTCATGCATCTTCTCAGGTATTCCCTATGATAGAAAAACTATCGCTAAGCATAAATCTTAGTAGTGTAAAAGACAAAAGCCGAAACCTTTAGATTCCTCACTTTACCTTTCTTAAGTTAAAGGGCAACACAATTGGAATACATTAAATAGGCCAATTGAATAAATATATCAATATACAATAAATAGACCAATTGAACAAATATATCAATAGTATCAAGTAGGATATTTAAAGATCTAACTATCAAGAGTTCCTAGAATAATTTTTACAACACATTCAAATACAAGTTTCGCCCAGTATGTATATCATGTTGTCACACAAAACATAATTAAGTATCAAGAAGGACCAAAACCTTGTATCAAGAAAGGTGAAAGCCCAATTATCAAGTGAACCAAGAAATATATTAAAAGTGGCTTTCTAGTTAGTGCATACAATAGATTGCTTCCATACTTAGGACGAACGAAAAATCCACAGTCAAGATGAAAATTGATCCAAACAATAGGCATGCCAATGGTGACAAATTCATCAGAACAAGAAGCACAAAGTCCACAAGAATGTTAAGTGATCGAGTAATCCATACAAATGGACAAATTAAGCAAGTGTCTTGCAAGTCTCAAAAGATATCAACACAGCAAGATAAAATAATAAGAACATAGCTGAGATAGGAAGATAGCATTCAGTTATTCCAGCAGGTAACAAGATCAAAAAAAAAGATTTTACACGAACCTGAATCTTTTAGGACGCAACCAACCCTACTGAGTTCAAGTCATGGATCAATAGGCATCAGTTTCTTCTATCAATTTCCTTAAGATTGTACAAGAGTATGAGCACCTTGATACTCATTTAAATGAGCATTTACTATTTAGCACTTTCAGCAGGTAAAAACTAACAAGATAGATACCAAAAGTGAGTCTCATTTGTGCAAATCACACCCTTCTGGCAACTTGATTGTCTTGCATCGTAACTAGGTTTTGAATTGGTAAATGGAAAAACTAGGATTTTTAGTCTACATGAAAACTGTAGGTATATGAATATATGTTGCAATAATCAAGAATCACTTCAAAATACCCTTTTTCAAGAATTTATAATCAAAACACTAACAGCACACCCCTCGAGATTCCTATGTCAAAAATATGGACAGAACTTGTCCTAAATTACGTCCACTGTTCTGAATCCATCACTACCAAATTAGGTTCCAACATAGATATAAGAGTTGTAGCTACATGTCTTGGGATTTCTAAGAACTAAGAATCATCACAAAATATAACTCACAGATCAAGATATGATTAAAATACTAACAGCAGTACATAGAAGGCTTCTCAGACAGAAAACTAGCCAGAACTTTCACAGTGTTTCATCCCCTTTTTAATACCATACAAGCAAATTAGGAATTTAACATAAACATAAAAGTTTTAGCTATGTGAGTTAGCTTTCCAAAATATATTTATACACCACAAATGCAGCTCTATACCATGAGATACTCCACAATTACTAAACATTGCATGCATAATTTCAAGACAAGATTTAGCTACTTACCAAAGTGTAGGGGTTTCTTGATTTTTCCTCAAAGGAACTAATTATTTTCATGAATTTTTTCAAATATACAGCTATGCGGGAGTTTATAAGGTGTTAGAAGGTCTTGAAACCATCTTACCTTGGGGAAAATATATTTTATGTTAAAAGCAAGTAAAAAAAATGCCCAATAAGGTGGCTGCACAAATTTCCTGTTTTCATGCCTTATTTGCTTCCTCACACATTAATAATTATTATTAAGGCTTGTTTAACATACATAATTGCATAAAAGTACATAAATTTCACTAAGACAAACTCCTCCCTCATTCCTTTCGACGATTCTAGAAAATCAATTTCTCTAACAACATAAATTCAAGTAAAAGAGTTGTGAAGTAGGGTTTGGTTTTGTCTCAAGGGAATATATTTTTAAAAGTAAATACATTATTTATTACTAAGGGCATTACAGTTAAATGCCAGAAACTTGTGCATGTGGCCATTGTGTTGAATGTTATTATGTGAAAACTATTTCGTCACATGTCGTTTGAATTGAATAGAATACATGGCTTGAAAAATGACGTGTGATTAGATGTGTGAGCCTTCATGTCTAAACATTCAAATGTCGGTTTGCCAAATAAGCATGTATAATAAAAATCGATTGGGGTCATGTGTGATCATTACACGTTGGGTATTAGGAATTTGTTGAAGTCATGTGGAGGTACGTAATATCTTGCTTCGGTGCTGATTTAAAACCTAGCCTTTGTGAAAGATCAATTGGATCGAGCTCTTCTTTATATACACAATTCAAAAATATTGTTTCGGGAACCAATTTAATAGACTTAGAAACCTAAATTTTTGGATCTATCATATTACGAGGGTCTTCTATGGTGACAAGGATAGCAGCTCTATATAGATGACTCCCTCCGGAGAGGAGTCCGAGTTAGGATCTGGTGATGAGTCAAAGTCAGAGTCTTCAGCAACCCCTTAGGCATAACCCTCACCTTCGGATGCTCTATCTAGCTAGTGATGCATTGAGGGCATACAGGCCATCTACCGAGAGGGCATACAGAAGAACAAGCCTAGGCGACTAGCTCATTCTATTTTTTATGAGCCTTACATCATCACGTTAGGGTTAGACAATGTCCCTAGCCTCTAGGACACCATCACTAGATATAGACTCTAGTGGCTGCAAGACTGCTGGGGAAGTACTCCCCGGCCATGGTTCGGCAGTTATTTGCATCATACACCACCACCGTTGTCATCTCTCTACCCAAGGGGAAGAAACCCCTCACTCAACCCCAATTAATACATATGAGGGTGAGGGGTCCACAGGTGGATATATCAGACACAACTATCCACCGGATGTTATTTGGGTCAGAGTTCCTAGTCCCCAAGTCGACAATAATGTTCGATAGGAGATTGGGGCTGACTCGGGATAAGGCCCTTATGAGAGACAGACCCACAGGGTCTCTTTGAAGAGGTGGATTGCTAACCACATAGTAGAGCAAGGCTCAGACGCTCAGTGGATTTCTACGTCAGTAGAGCCCATAGTGAAGGCCTCACTCAGCTTCATCAAAAACTTTTTGTGGGTTGTGGTGAGATGACAGATCTTGCCCTCACTTGTAGATAATAAACTGACACCAGATAGTGCAGTAATAGTTTCTAGCATCTTGGCTGGTTATGAGATCGACTGGGCCTATCAAATTGCGAAGCAAATACATGAGGCAACCCTAAAGAGGTCCACCTCCATCCCCTTCCCATGCCTGATTTATAGACTCTATATAGAGTCAGGGTAGAGATACTACACCACTTGGACTCATTAATCCAGGTTCAGCAAACACTTGATGTCAGCCTGATAAAGACTGATGATAATTCGATGGCCCTCCAGCAAGCACCACGCCCTTAGGCTCAGATGCCAAAGATGTTCATTATTATGCCACCACCTAAGCCTCCATCTACCACCACTTGTTACGACCCAAGCCTAGGTCCTAGACGTGACACGGCACATGGGGAACCCGAAGGGATCCCAAGCAAGCCTCTTAACATATCATTACACATCCTTGGTTGCGAAAGCAATAAAATATAATAAGAGTATGTAAATAGGGATAAACAGGGCTAAGGGACAACTTTCATATCATAAACATCAAGAGTCAAGAGAGTGTTAAAGCTCATGGCATCATACATAACATGTCCAACAACACCTCTAACAGGTAAAACTTAGCGAGGGGCAAGACAAGCAACTAGGCTCACCCTCACAGTCAAAATATATAACAAAGAAAGAGAGTTGTAATACATAACATAAGAACATAAACATTGTCCTCGGAATGGAGAACTCACCAACTACCTTGAGAGAGATTGTACTAGCCACATGGAGGAGGATGATCAAGTGGGGCTCTGGTTCCTAGATAGTGACATCATGTGGTTATAGAATATGTGTTACTACGTTTGAATGTACTAAGTATGTAGGATGCAATGCAATAAGAGATAGACATCATAATCAAAATGCATAATAGTAAGAAGTAGGTAGCATAATAACAATATGGCATATATGATCAATGCTTAAGTAAAACATGCTTACATAGAATATAATACATGTGTAAGAAGAGACCATCATTAAGAAGAGACCATCATTATAGAACCTGTACGTTACCAAGGTACAAACCCCTTTGGTTGGTTGGTGGATCGTCACACCCTACCATCCATGGTGATTGAGGAATTAACCCCTCAACCCGATTACCAAGGTACGAACCCCTTTGGTTGGTTGGTGGATAGTCGCACCCTACCACCTGGTGATTGAGGTACTAACCCCTCAACCCGTTTATCAAAGCACAACCCCTTAATTAGTATCAAGGTACAAACCCCTCGAGATTGTTACCTGGGCTCTTAACCCCCAAGTAAGGCATGGTCACTTTGCAACACTATATAGGAGAATATCATATATATACGTTCCTTTGATCATCATAAAGTCATTCAACTCATAAGACATGCATTGGCCCTTTAATTCCTCAAAATACATTAACCGGACATTTTATCAAACACTTGGCGGGTGTGTAGTGCTAGCATAAAAACTATGAAATTCAAGAGTGGAATCATGCTAGAAAATTTAGTGTAAAACTATCAATAGATACTTGGTAACACCCTTAAGCAATATACATCAAAAATCTTCATCAAATCTCACAATAGATCTTAGATTCAAAGCTTAAAACATGCTAAAACAATCACAATTTCATGAAACTCCAACATAGTGTACAATGAAATTCATAATAAGTAAGATTCATGAGTAAATCAACATTAAATCATGCAATTTTAGGTAAAAGAAATAAAACAATCACAATTTCATAAAACCCTAACATAGTGTGCAGTGAAATTCATAATAAGCAAGACCCATGAGTAAATCAACTTTAAATCATGCAATTAAAGAAAGCTTGGTCATCATGGGTGAAAGGAACCCATGAAAGAAACCCACATACCTTAACTTTGAAGAATCCTTAAAGTAGATTGGAAATGGAGACTTGAAGCTTGAATGAGAACCTTAAGATCCGGATGAGTTTTGAGACTTGAAATTTGGAGTGAAATATTTGTCTAAGTGTTTGAGTGAGTATTGGGAAATGTCTTGAATGATATGAGATTGAAATATGGGTAAGTATAGGTATTTTCACGAATAGGACTATTTAGGACCAAGACCCAAAAGTCTTGGACCGAGATAGAAAAATAGTGCACAAAATATACAGTAGTGCGCCCTTGGCGCATCGCGCCAGAGGCGCGGATTGCTCTCTGGAAATCGTATTTTGTGATTTTCAAATTTTGATGTGGTTGCTTAAAAATCAGGGTTAGACCTATTTCCCACTCAATTTGACCCCTTAATCAAGAGCATGAAGTCAAATTTTCGATATCACGCATGAATTTTGAGATATATGGAAATTACGATTATAGACATTTCCTAAACACATTTTCAGGCACTTTTTGGGGTCGTTTCACCACTGCTTCTCCCATTACTAAAGGGCCCCCATAGACTGAGGCTGATACAGAGAGGGGGCCCATCACTAGTACTATTGCCCTAGAGGTCATGCCCACACCGACAGAAACCCGTTGGCATGATCTATTGTCGACCACTTCTATTCAAGCCATGTCATAGAGGCAGGCCCACACTGAGTCACAGCTGACTCTGTTATTATAGTAGATTTAGCCCTGGGTTCGCCAGGCCATTTTATAGGTTGAGGCTCGTATGCAGGCATTCGAGAGACTTACACCCGTGGACAGCCGTATTGAAGTAGTTGAGCGGCGAGTACAATAGAGCCTCAGCTCAGCACGGCCTGTAGACATGATGGCCATTCAATTAGAGATCCAGCCACTCTGAGCTGATATGATAGTAGCACTAGTAGGACGAATTGCGTTCCCACAGTCGATCCCGCATATGTGGTGGTAGATCTATTTGCTCCAGAGGAGACTTCACTCCCTTTACCTAGGAAGAGGCCCCGCGTCAATGATCCAGATACAGTAAGACTAGAGGCTGGGTTGACAAAGGAGTAGAAGTATGAGCTCACCAAAGTACACTCGATGAGGATGAGGAGATTAAACAAACTCGTGAACTAGAGAGAATGAGGGGCATTGGACCCTCTAGACATGCTCCTACTACTGAGGAGGCCAAAAAGCAGGTTTAAGGTGGCCAGACTCAGCCAGAGACTGATGCTTAGGCGCCCAGGTATGTTCCTTCATGACCCTTGTGCTTTACTAATTTATTTTGTGCATTGAGGACACTGCAAAGCTTTTTCGATGGGGTGTGGGTAGTTATAGGCCTTAGTGAAGTTTAAGTAACATTGGCACATAACTGTCCTAAATTTTGAATTCGAGGGATTTTCTTGCCTGTGATCTTTTTCCCTAAGAATATTTACTTTCTATTGAGCCAGCATGTTTAGGATATGTAGGTAGTATTAGTAGCATGTAGTAGTGATGTCTATGGCATATGTTTTTTTTTTGTGGAAAAATGATACCCACCCAAAATTTTTGTTAGTTAGTCTAGATAGAAACCATGCATATTTGATTGTTTGACAGTGCTTGTTCTGATAAGTGAGGTTGAATTATGATGAAAAGCATGATCTGAGAGTTCTTGTTAATAGTGCAATCAGTGCCATGTGCGTTAGCATATTTTGCTAAATTCTTATATTGTGCTTCAATTTAGAACTTCCCCTATTACTCTTACTTAGACTATAGGTTAAATGGTTAGAAAATGATCTTAAGTCGCTGTTCATATTAGTCCACTTAGCCTAAATAACCAACCAACTGTGTAATGTATCCCTTGATCCCAATGTTTGAGCCTTCCATGTACCCTTTTCTTTGTAAAAACTTAAGTTATCTAGCCTTGTTAAATGTAAAATCCTGATATTGGCTCTGGTCCTTCCTTGAATATTGTGCACCTTGACTGAGGCAAAAAGTTTAAGTTGAGGATGGCTACCAAAAGTGGCTCCGGTTCATAGGTTGGATCTTGTGCACCTCGATTCAGACCAAAAGCCTAAGTTAAGGGTAGCTGGTGTAAAGGTAATCACATAAAATGAGGTGTAAGCTAGTGATACATGGAAAAAGGGATAAAAATATGCTATGGGTGCAAGAAAAATGAGTAGATGCCTAATCAATGAGCTAAAATGAAAAATGATGTTAAAATAAAAAGGTAATGAGCTAAAATTGAGAATAAGGCACCCAAAAAAAACTTGAAATAGGAGAAGGGAAGAATGAAGTGAAAAATTGAAAAGTGTTAGTAGGGCAAAAGTGTAGAATAATGCAGTGTCAAGAAGAGCCTTTAGTCACTATGTTCCCAACATATCATACCAAATCCCCCTAAGCCTACATTACAAGCCAAGAAAGTCCTAAGTAATCCGAATCTAAATAGTCGAATGTCATAGTCGTGAGTGTGAGGGCAAGCATATGGTATTGAGCATGGTATTTGAATATCTTTAGCAAGAGTGAGTGATTTTGTGTAGTCCCAAGCACTGAATCTAAAAATATCAGCACGAGTGGGATATGGGACTTCTTTCTGTGAGGGCACTTGCATTGCACTATTTATTTTAGACTAACTCAGTGATTTCTACTTAAGTTCACTGTGACATGTATTGATCTGCATTGGTTCACTTGATAGCTATCAGATATGCATTTATGAGTGGTGTGGGTATCTGTGCTTGAATTTGATATGATATGTGCCATTAGATTAGGTTTGTGTGTTACTGTACTGCTTATGTTGATTGAGTTCGTCGCTTGATACTTAAAACTTGAAATTTTGTGTTTTCTCAAAGCGATGTTAGTAGATTTGATGTGTTTTTATAGTTTTTTGTAGGATTACAGGGTTGGCATGATTTTGGACTATGTGTACAAAAATTAAAGTGTTTGTTGTTCCACAACACCATTTACGGGTCGTGAAAGTTTCCACAGGTCATAGAGTTGGTTGTGTAGCAAAATCCAGTGAAGGGGAGATTTTCTGAAGTTGAATCTACGAACATACAGATAAGCCATAAAACTTTTTACAAGTCGTAAATATGGTGTCGTATCCTGAGGATCAAAAAGTGGAAAGTTGCTCAAAAGTCATCAGATAAAACCTTTCACAGGCCATAAGTCTTTATATGATCCGTAGATAGGTCTCGTAGAAGTCAACCCCAGATTTGCAGATGAAATCCATGAAGCCCCGATTACAGGCCGTAGAACTTTATACGGCTTGTAAAGATGCTCATAGTGCCTGCCGATCCAGTTCTCTTATTTTAATTTGGTTTTGTATTTTAAATATTTTAAATAGGTTTTTTAGATTAGTTTTTCTATGCAACAGTTAGGAACCAGTGAGAAACATTGTGACACACTTGAGAATTAATATTTTGTGATCTTAATTCATACTTGTAATTTTCATTGAAGAATTTGGATTTCTTGTTCTTAATTTCATTCATGCAAATGTTTAATTATGTTATGCTATATCATGATTCTTGCATCTACATTGAATATGAGTAGCTAAATTCACAACTAGGATTGTGGGAACCATGAAGAACTAATAAGGTAAAATTGGATAATTTGTAATTCTTGGAAAGTGTGCATGCATATATATAAATTAATTCTCTTCACTTTGATTACTTTTTAATGGTGGTCAACGTTATAATTTGTCTAGTATTACTAACTAGATCAAGGTAGTAATGAATAGGAAAAGAGATTAATTAACAAGATTCGATTGATGTTTCATGTCTAATTACCCAAACTGGATCAAGGGAAGGTTATACTGGAACAATAGGTAAGGATTAGTAATGTCACACTATAAAGATGGATCAAATCATGTTTGAAATTTACCTCTCACCTGGATCTTTAACTTATCGTTCAGCATGCTACACACTAGAAAAGAATTTGATTATCTAGTAATACCGAGTTAGGAAATCATGGGGAACACAATACCCTGGTTACTTTTCTTACTGGTTTTACATATGTGTCTTAGTTTGGGATTTCTTTCTACAGTTTTACAACCCCCTCCCCCTAGGGAGATAAGTAGGTTAATCAACTCGGATTGCTTGAAATTACTCTAAGCCTACCATATTCCCTGTGGATTCGACCCTAATCTTGGTTAGGTTATATATCTTGACAATGACCATTTTATCCTTCAAAAAGGAGGTGTAGCTTGGGCGACAACACTTCGTGGAGTTTTTTTTTACGTGTGTTTTTTCCCTAAGGACACTTACTATATATTGAACTGGCATGTTCAGGATGTATAAGTTGTATTACTAGCACATTGTACTGATATCTATGGCATCTATTTGGTTATACTGAAGAATTACACCCCTTATTTGGTTATACTGAAGAATTACCCCCCCCCCCCCCCCCCTCCCCCCCCCCCATTTTTGAAATTGAGGATGTGTTGAAAAGGTAGTTTAGATAACAACCATGTGGATCGGTAGTTGATAGTGTTTGTTCTTATAAGATAAGGCTATATTGTTATAAAAAGCATGATTTGAGATTCTACATAGATAGTGTATTCAGTCCTCAAGTGTGTGTGCTTTATTGTGTAATTCATATGTTGTGTTTTAATCCAGAACATCCTTTGTTACTCTGACCGAGACTGTAGGTTAGTTGGTTAAGAAAGGATCATAGGTCGTCGTGCATATTAATCCACTTAGCCTACAATAACCAACACAGCGTGTATCCCTTGATCCTAATGTTTGGACTGTACATGTACCTTTTCTTTGTAAATACCTAAGTCATTGAACTTTTTTGTCTATGTAAATCTTGAATTTGGCATTGGTCCCCCCCTTGAATATTGTGCACCTCAACTCAGGCCAAAAGCCTAAGTTGAGGGTGGTTGCTACAAAGAAATCACAGCAAGACGAAAAGAAAAGCATAGTAATATAACGAAAAATGGAAAAATATGAAGCGGGTGTGAGAAAAATACATAAAATGTGAGCCGAAAAGAAAAAGAATTGAGAAAAAATAAAAGGTAATGAGTTGAAAATAGAATAAGTGCACCCGAAAGTGTTTGAAATAGGAAAGACGGAACAATGAGTTGAAATAACAGTATTGGTAAGGCATAGTGTAAAATAGCGCAATGTCAATGAGGCCAATTAGTCACTATGTTCCAAAAGTATCCTACCAAGTCCCCCAAGCCTACATTACAAGCTAAGAAAGTCTTATGGTGATCCTAGCTCAACTAGTCAAATATCATGGTCATGAATATGGGGACAAGCCTATGGTATTGTACACAATGTTCGAATATCAATTTGTGAGTATAGTCAGTTTCTAGCATTGAATCAAAATACATCAGTTTGAGTGAGAAATGGGACTTCTTTATGTGATGGCACTTGAATTACATTGTTAATTGTAGACCATCTCGGTGATTGTTGCTTACTTACATTGTCTTTTCTGTCAAAGTTACTCTGTCATGTGTTGATCCGCTTGAGTTTGTTTGATAATTATCTTGTATCTGCACTTCTAGTTTGAATGGGTACCGTAATTGACTGAGACATGATGTATGCCATGCGATTGAGGTCTATATGTCGACTGTACTGCTTATGCTAGACTAAGTCTGTTGCTTGAAGACAAGCAACAATTTTAAGTTGAGAGTGTTAATGTGCTGCCAAAATACGACACTTTTAATGCTTTAAACTTAGAATTTTGTACGTTCTCTAAGCGATGTTAGTAGATTTGGTGTATTTTTATGTTGATTTTGCAGGAATACAGAATTAGGGGAGTTAAGTGATAATTTGCACAAGTTGAAGTTTTTTTATGATGTATGAGACCATCTACGGTCTGTGGTTTGATCCACAAGTTGTAGATGGGTTTTGTAGTCCTGAACCAATTATGACTTGTTTTCCTGAAATTGAAACTATGAGTTAACAGGACAAGTCGTGGCTTGTTCTATGACCCATAGGTCAGTTCTTGACTTGAGGCCCAGAGAATTTACATGGTTGCTGAAAGTTAACAGGACGAAGGCATTTACAATTTGTAAGTCAATCTAAGGACCGTGTAAGGCAGTTCGTACAATGAAGGCAATATTTGAGGATGTAAACTATGAAACCATTCCATGAGCTGTCAACACATGTACAACCCATAACTCATCTCATGGAAAGCCCCGATTCCAGTTTTCCTAATCAATTTAGGATTTAGATTTCTTTTATTATAAATAGGTTTTTAGGTATTTTTAGACGTAGAAAACTTCAGACTTCATATTATCACTTTATTTTAGCGTGTTCTTGGAGATTTTTTTTTATTTTGATTTGCACCAAGTGTCTGAGTCTCTTAGAGCTCCAACTAATCTCGGGGGTGCACAGGCCCTCGGCAAGGAGTTTTCCACAAGTGCACCACGGTTAATTCAGGTTTTACCTAGTCCGACGGCTCTCAGAATGCTTATCTTTGGATTTAATTATTGTGATCTACATGAAGATTTTGAATTTCTTGTTCATCAATTCTTCATTGGTAAATGTTAAATTATGCAAATTCAATCATGATTTATTCATCTACAATGAACATGAGTAGCTAAATCGACAACTAGGGTTGTGGAAACCATGAAGAACTAACAAGTAAAAATCAAATAATTTGTAATTCTTGAAAAGTGTGCATGCATATATTATTTATTCCTTCGTTTTGAATATTTTTTAACGGTGGCTAACATTAGAATTAGCCTTGTTCTTACTCGTCGACTCAAGGGGAAAATGAATGAGAAAAGGGATAAAATAACAGGATTCAATGTGAGCACACTTGTTTAATCAACCTGAACGGCCCAAGGGATGGTTGTACTAGGACAAGGTAAGGGTAAGTAATGTGACACCCATAGACGGCCCAAGTTGTGTGGTAAAATTTGTCTAGTTGCTGACCCAAGAAATTAGGTGAACAAAACTTATCAGTTCTGCATGCGAAACACTAGAAAAGGTTACAATTATTAAGTTATACTACGTTCGAAATTCATGGGGAATACAATACCCTATTTACTTTTCTCACTGAATCAATAATACGTGAATTGACTGTTGATCTTAGTTTAGGTTTAAATTATTATTTTTACATCAAAACCCCATTTTCTGGAAGTAAGTTGATTAATTCATCCAAATTGCTTTAATTACTCCAAGTCTAGACCGTATTCCTCGTGGGGTTGACCCTAACCATCGCTACATTCTATAAATGAACAGCGACCCCTTATACCTTAATTGGGAGGTGTAATTTGGGTGTGATCATATACTACGTTGTTTTGAGTTATTTTAAATGGGATTTAGTGGTTACTATCAACCAAATCTTTCATTCTCTTAACTCCCACCTAAAATTAGAAGATTCTCTCAAGGTTTTTCTCTCCCAAGGTCATCTTCCTTATCAAGCTAGGGTTCCAAGGATTTCAAATTTCTTTTTCAAGTTTCAAGGGTAGGGTCTACCTAAGGTATGTGGGTATTCATTCATAGATTCCTTTTATCCATGGAGCCCAAAAAATTTTCATCTTTTTCTATGAATTTTCAATATAAAAGTTTAGGATTTTGATGATTAACATGGGATTTTCATGAATTATGTTTCTACCCATTATTATTGATTCAATTATTCATGAATTGATAACTATTACAGGAATTTAAGATTGTTCATTCAATTTCTCCTAAATGGCATCTAGGGTTCATGAAATTCATTATGGATTCTTTCAATTATGATTTCAACTAATATTATTTTTCATGATTATGCATGATTTTATCCAAATTACATTATTTTGAGTCAATTACTTATGAACCCATACTCTTACCCTAATTTTCACTATGAATTATGATCATGAATGGTTAAGGTTCTCATGCAAGCTTTTATGAAAAGAATGAATTAAGTTTTTATGATACTCCCTAAAAATTTATGAATAATTGTGAGGTTTTCTCATCAAAGTATGAATTCAGAATGATAAAAGGAGAATGCTCACCACGTGAATCATTATGAAATGAGCTATTCTATGACTAAGCATTTATGAAATGAATTGATAACTAATTAATGCATTTCCACATGTTAAGATTTATAATTTATAATAAGTGCTCGGTTGGAATTTGACTTAGCACTGAGTAGATTTTGAGATGGAGACTTGACCTAAGGTGTCTCTAATAGCAATCTCTAGCTCTATAACTACATGGCATTGTAGGGTTTGTCTTAATTGACTTACTAGTAGATCCACATATAGCCTATGTTATGACCCATTTATGAGGTAGCACCTACCTTGACAGTAGTCTCCCTTTTCTTTGGTGTAGGGGCAACATTGGGATTCCATATTATAGCTAACATGGTCTTATGGTCAGTTACAGTTGATATCCCACATATGATAATAAATTCTTATGACTTGCACTTCGTTAAAGGTTTACTTTATGATTCTTACAATGCATTGTATGGACACATGTTTCAATCATACTTTACTTTAAATGCTTATCATGCACTTTATTTTGGTCAATTACATATCATGGCTTATAACATGTTGCATTCTCACATACTAGAAACATTCAAACGTACTGACTACATACTATTTTTTGTCATATTGTTTTATAATGTAAGTGCAAGGCATTCCTCCTACACGTGACTAGTTTCTATCCTTTCAAATATCAGGATTTGCAAGTCCTTATGGTCTGAGATGTGCTTGTGTTCATCTTTAGACTTGTTACTTTCCTTAATTCAATTCATGTTCGTGTATCGAGTAAACTAGAGTCTATCCTAATAACTCATATATGTTTAGAGGCTATTCAAACATATGTTGTACTTGGAATCGATGTTGTCTTTCATACTATTGCTATCCTATGTTGAATTTGTTAGATTCCCTTATTTTTAATTCCACATTCCTGATGTCTTTACTTACCTTATGTATGCGATAAATTCTAAGAGGCTTCATTGGAGTCCTTCGAGGTTCTAATCAACATGTCTCGTGCAGGGTCTAGCTTAAGTCATGACATGGGCCCAAGAAATGATTTCATTGTTTATAGGGTCTAGCTTAAGTCATGACATGGGCCCAAGAAATGATTTCATTGTTTATCGAGTTCAGGGATACCTGTACCACAAAAGAAAGAGTTTGCAACTAAGCGTTGGGGCTTGTGCAAGCATCTCCTACAACTAGTACATGATCTGCTAAAGGCATAATATATAAATATATTTTTTTGATTTGGTCTCAATTGGCATCTATGTCCTTCCAACTTTGGATGTACACAAATAAACACTTAAATTTATATAAAATTGAATAGGTAAACACACATGTCCTATGTAACATATACAAATCAATTGAGTATATTTCACATGATGTATGTTTTTATTTATTCAAATTTATACAAGAATTTAATTATGCACACCCAAAGTTGAAGGTTATAGTTTTAGATATGTTAGATGAGACCAAGTTAAAAAGTCCGTCATATATTACGCCTTTGCTAATAAAAAAGACAAAACGGTAATATGCATAGGCAAAACTGCTGTCTATTTTGAAAAAGGATTAACATTGATACTTAGATCTACGAACAAATACAATGTGAGGAAGTACCTTTGGCTAAAAGTTTGTGCCTTTAGAGACGTATGAGGTATGCATTAACGCAACTGAAATTTCGGAACCTGGAACTTGTCCGTGACAATCAAGAATGGCCCTACAAAAGGCACTGAGAACGTCATAGCTCAGTTAAATACGATGAGATATTTGAATGTTTATCCTAACATGAATGGAATTGCTGATTATCGGCATGCTTTATCCGAAACTTATGACATCCTCAGAAAACTTATTCGAGTTGTTACATGCATTGTTACAGTTGTCATTAAGCTGAGAGTGGTGAAAATTGCTTCCCAAAATATTGCTGCCTCAGCTACATAATTATCAGCTTAAGACCTGCAGCATATCAAACTTCTCTATACAGCAAAGTCACGTCCAACTTAGCCATCTAGCTTCCATTATCCTGCAATTTCCTTGTGTTTTTTGACATCAAAAGGTGCTTGGACAATGACTCAGCAATAAGTTGATGGCCAAACAAGCGAGAGTTCTTCAGAATTAAATTTCTAGTTGATGAATCAACAGCATAACCTTGAGCAGGCATCCACTTCAGTAACCAGAGAAGTAATTTCTTTTTTTCTGGTTTTGCAATGTAGCGTGATATAGCCAAATCAAATAATTCCTGAGAAGAGTGTTTGAACAGATAGGTGATTTAGTATCTTTGACAAGATATGGTCCTACATTAAATGTTAAAGTTAATGTCAAAGTTATGCTTGCTTCGAATTCAATAATAGAGGAAAAAAACAAATTAATTCCGTAGTCACATAAATGTTTGACAAACAGGTGTAGCCTAGTCAGGGCGGACCCACATGTGGTTACAACAGGATGGATTTTATAATACGATCAGTCAATGGTTGCCAGATATATCGGTAATGGCTCTCCAGATTTCATTCTCTTTCAGAAACTAAAATTCTTGAAGAAAGATCTCGCTTGGAACAAGGTCTTTGGAAAACTCAGTACAAAAATTAACAAAGCTATGAATGATCTTTTGATAGTAGAACAGGCAACTGAGGGAAGGGTATTGTCTCAAATTGAAAGGAACAAGATCCTATGATTCAGACTATAGGTTCAGAACCGAGTAAAAGCAGAGGAAACTTCATTGAGACCAAAATCTAGATCTTTGTGGTTGAAGGAATGAGATAGACAACGTACTTCCAAAGGGTAGCCAACTCTCACAGGAGGTACAATCACATTGACAGGTTACAGATTGGTGATAACTTGATTGAAAGGAAAGAGTAGGTGAAAGAAGTGAGTTTTGATTTCTATCAAAATTTATATGCTAAAAATTAACCCTGGAGGCCCACACCCTCTTTTGAAGGTCTGGGTGGCCTAAGCACATATGAGAAGAATGTTCTAGAATAAGCTTTCAAAGAAGAATAGGTTTTGAACACTACCAATTCTTATGCTCCAGATAAATCCCAAGCCAAATGGTTTTTCAATGGCTTTTTACTAGAAGTGTTGGAGTATTATCAAGCTAGATATTTTGGGTACCCTCAAATCACTTTAACAGTAATTGTCAAATGGTGAAATCCTTCAATGCTTCTTTTATTGCACTTGTCCCTAAAAGGAAAGGTGCAATAGAACTTAAAGACTTTAGGCCTATTAGCCTTATTGGTAGTGGGTACAAGATCCTCGCAAAGTGCTTGCTGAAAGGCTTAAGAAGGTGATTGGAGGTCTAGATTCTAGTTATGAGAATGCCTTTGTTCAAGGTTGCTAATGAAGTTTTGGACTGGAGGCAGAAAAGTGGTACCTCTGGTCTTCTTTTTAAGCTTGATATAGAGAAAGCTTTTGATAAGTTAAACTGGTCATTCCTTATCTCACTCCTAAGGTAGATAGGGTTTGTAGAAAGGTGGATTAGATGGATCAAATACAGCTTCTCCACAGTAAAGTATTATGTGCTAGTAAATAGAAGTCCTGTGGGTTTTTTCTCTCCCATGAGAGGTGTTAGGCAAGGTGATCCCCTATCACCCTTCTTACTTATTCTGGCTATGAAGGGGTTAAGTGGGATGTTAGAAAAGGCCAAATAATTACATTGACAAAGGATTTATGGTGGGCAATGGTTCTAGTCCAACAGTCTCTATATCACATCTCTTGTTTGCTGGTGACCCACTGATCTTCTGTGAAGCTGAGAAATCCCAAGTGCAGTACCTTAACCTCACTTTTATGCTTTTTGAAGCCATGTCAGGACTCCACATTAACATGTCTACAAGTATTATCTACCCAGTTAATGAGGTCCCCGACTTAGAGAACTTGGCAGACATCATGTGTTGCTCAATTGGCTCTTTTCCCACAACCAATTTGGGTTTACCACTGGGTGCTAGTTACAAATCAGTTGAGGCTTGGAGTGTATTTTATGGAGAAGTGTGAAAGAAGATTGGCTTCCTGGCAGCAACAATATTTCTCACTAGGGGGTACACTTATCAATAGTCTAAGATAGTATTCCCGCCTATTTTATGTCCCTCTTCCCTATGCCAGCGAGGTGCAAAAACAAGTTAACAAGATTAGGAGAGACTTCTTTTGGGAAAGCAGTATTAAGGACCATCAATACTACCTTGTGAAATGGGCCAAAGTCCCCACGCCAAAGTAGTTCAGAGGCTTAGGGATTAAAGACATGGCATTACATAATAAGCGCATGCTGGGTGGCACTGGAGGTATAATCAAGAGACAACTGGTCTATGTAAGGAGGTTATCCAAGCAAACTTTGGTAAAACTTGCCACTGGTGCTCTAATGAAGTCACAATTCCTTATGACAGAAGGGTCTGGAAAACTATAAGGAAGTTGTGGGAGGTCTTCTATAGCAATGCTACTCTCAAGGTGGGAAGTGAAGAGCACATCCAGTTTTGGAAAACACCTAGCTGGGAAACATTTCTCTTTTGAATGTATTTCCATGAATATTTCAAATTGACTCCAATCCAAACTCAACCATCTTTCAGTGTAGGGAAGATAATGCTTGGAATGTGACTCTGAGGAGAAATTTAAATGACTAGGAGATGGAAGAATTTATGGCCACCATTAATACCAGCTAAGTCCATAGACAAAGCAGGGATAAACTCACTAGGGAAAGTAATAGGGATGGTTATTCAGTCAAAGAAGGTTACTTGCATCTAAGATCAAGGAAAACACTTATTGATCTGCGGCCCTGGAAACTCATCTGGAGAACTAAGATGCCCCCCAAAGTCATCTGTTTCAGCTGGGTTAGACTTAATGATTCTTGCTCAACTCAGGATAATCTTATGAGGAAGAAGTTCAATATAGCCAACAGATGTTACATGCGCATGCACAACCCAGAATATATCTATCATTGCTCTGTTGCCACAAACCTTTGGAACGTGTTCTTTTCTCTCTTTGGACTAACTTGACCATGCCAAGCTCTTCGAGAGAGGCTTTTGTGTGTTGAAGGTCCTGGAAAATTGGGAAGTCCATCAACAGATTTGGTCTTTGATTCCTGCTTTTATTTTGTGGTGCTAATGGATAGAGAGGAACAAAAGGTGTTTTGATGACATCCCAACTCCCATTTCCTCTCTTAAGCTAGATGTTTGATTAGTCTTTTTAGCTGGGTCAACCATTCCTCCATAATTACTGTTGAATCTTTCCTAAAATTTATCAGCTACATAGATATATGTTGATAGTTGTGACGGTCTTTTTTTTTTTTTTTGCCTCTGGGAGCTGATAATCTCTTTGTATTGCTTGCATCTTCTTGATGCTTCTTTTTAACGATATCCTTCCCATTTCATCAAAAAAAAAAGAGTTGGATAAAGTTGGTGCAAGATCTGGCAACTTTTATGTGAGCAACAGGGAAATCTTATCAGGAAATGTAGATCACTCAACAGAAAAAGAAGGTTGGTTAGATCACTCAACAGAAAAAGAAGGTTGGACTTTGGCAGATTGCATGATGGCTTCTTCTCCTCTATTTCACCTTGAGTAGGGTATCAACTTAGGCCTATCCAACGCCCAACAGTCTCTCCTTAAATTCTTTCTACACTATCACTTTCAATTGTTTCTAGATGGAACTAGGCAAACAATCTCTTCTTCCTTATAATTTTTCCCCTCAAGAGGTGATGGTGTAATAATGAAATAGGACACAGATTCTCAAAGGGTAACATCCATACTGACCAAAGATCTCCCGGAAGGAGGGTTATAGTATATGTACCCTTTCTGTGTTGAAGTACCCAATAAAGACACATTTAAGAGCTCTAGGATCAAGTTTCCCTGAGTTCTGAGTGTAAACAAAGCAAACACGCTCATTCACCTTTGCAGGAACAATATATTCATTCTTACCCTTTAAAGCTTCTCGGGGACTCTGAAAATCAAGGGTTTTTAAGAGTGCTAAAACGTCATCCCTCCAATATGCATTTGGTAAATGCATGGTAAATAGAAGGGATCTTGGCACTTCTAGCTGCATTCCTTACAAATACAGTTAGCTCCCTGGTAATGGAGCTAACAGATAACAGGTAAACAGGAAACTCAGGTACACAGAAGAATGGATGATATTGAACCTGTCCCAGAGACAGGAGCCATTGGCTATTTTGACATAGTCCCCTTCGCGACTAGTAGAGTAGTTTTGAAAACCTTTAGTTGAGCCTGTCATGTCTCCATTTGCACCAAACTCAATAATCCAAAAATTAAGATTAACATTAAAAGCAATACTGGTAGGAACATAACTGGAACTAGCAACCTTGGAAGAGTCTAATTTGTTCAGAAGATGACGAAGATATTGAACTTCATCTGGGGACAAAGTCTCTCCAGAAGTAGTACAGTAGTATTTCTGCATCTCCACCTTTTTCATGCAATATTAGCCTAATCCTTGATGGTCATGGACCTACACGCATTCCACCACAACCTCTAGTTGGTCTACCATGTAATTTCCAGCATGTCTCTTGATGCTTTGATCTTACAAAATAATCACAATGCAAGTGATCTTTATTAGAAGAAATGATTGTCTTTGGTTGATCATCAGAGAATGAACCCAGACTTCTCAGTTGGTGCAAAATAAAACATGAACCCTCGTCGGCTCTCTTCCAGTTGAACATAAGAATATGCATCCTCAAGAGAAGGAAAAGAAATCTTACCAATACTTGAACCCTGATCTGATCATACTCTTGGTTTTATTGTGCTAAGTGAATCATGATTAAGTGGGGCGAAATTGCATGGACTTGTGAGTATAGGCATGATGAGTTGAAAATTGGTCAAAGGGGGGTCGGACGGCCGTTAGGCATGTGCAAGACTAAGATGGTTTGGGCATGTGCAAATGAGGTGTGCCGACACTCCAGTTAGGATGTACAAGAGGTTGGATTTAAGGGCTCCGCGGAGGGTAGGGGTAGATCGAAAAAGTATCGGGGAAAGGTGATTAAACAGGATATGGTACAGCTTCATATCACCGAGGACATGACCTTAGATAGAAAGGAGTGGAGTTCATGTATTAAGGTAGACCTCTAGTAGGGGTAGGTTGTTGTTTGCCTTGTGACGGTTAAGGATTGTTATAGGATTACTCATGCCATTACAGTTGTGGTGTTATTGCTCTTCGACTATTTTGCTGCTTTTAATATTTTTCTTGTAGAATTGACATTGCTTTTCGTTCTAGCCGATATTTTATATCTATTGTTTCTTCTTCTTCATTTAGGGCTGATACATTTGAACTGAGGGTGCTTCGAAAACAGTCTTTCTATCTTCATAAGGTAGTGGTAAGATTTGCATATGCTCTACCCCCCATACCCCACTTGTGGTATTTTATTGGGGATGTTGTTATAAGTTTTTACTGTGGTTTTGATTTGTACAATTGTCACTTCTATTACAAATGTATCTACATTATTTTTGCACTTGTAAAATTTCTTTACGTCAGTTTTGATTTATACAATTGTTAGTTTTATTCCAAGTGTCTATGATTTTGTTAAATATCATATAGTCTGATTTAACATTCTTTTTGGTGCACCCATTCATCAGAAATTACTTTATTTACTTCTTCAAAGACTGCACACCCTTAACTAAATTCCTAGCTACGCCACTTCTTGGTGCTATTTTAGATAATCTTAATCATTAGAGATATGCTGACAAATTTAATGTATTGTATACAAAGTTGGAATATCTGAAATTGACAAGTATGTTTTCTGTGTTTTATATGAAAGTTGGAATATCTGAAATTCAATGGGCATACTCAGTGAAAAAACAGATTTACAATTAATCAATCTTATCGGTTGCTCCAGAAAAGTTGGAGTACCTTCTCATCTTATCATTAATTAAGTCCATGTTCCCTAATATTTTAAAGGATGGTGCTGATCTAGTACATAATCATAGAGGAGAATCGAAACTAATTATTACCTGATCAATCTTGTGGCCAGAGCTATGCATGGCCTTCATCACATCATTGATTAAGTTTATATTGCCAGATCTCATGAAGTTGACAGAGAATTTTTTGATAGCTGGCTGGGAGATGAATCCTGCATTGTCCTGTACCTAGTTCATTAGATTACAATTGTTCATACGAAACAGCAAAATACAGATGGAGATTGCAAGAAAAACAAGGTACAGAGTACCTTGACTACCACATAAGCATCTTTAAGAAGGCGCCCAGCAATCAAAATGTGCAAAATATTCTCATGAAGGGCTTTGGATATGGTTCTTTTGCTATATCTCAACATGATGTATACAGAAAATGCTTCTGAATGTGCACCTGTCCTACCAAGATGATAAATTAAAGAGGAACAAAGTCCCTGAAAAAGGAAGAAGTTGGACAAAGAAAGTGTGAGAACAAGAGACAACATTTAGATCATATCTTTTTTAATATAATTAACAATATATAGTGTAACAACTAGTACCCCGTGCAACTTTTGCAAGCATCATCATAGATTCAACAATGCCATGAAAAAGCTAAAGTGAAACTTATAGCACAAATGGGGTCAAGAAGATAAAGAACAGAGGAACATGAATTTTTTAGCCTTTTCAAGGTAGAAGAAGGAATTCAACTATTCTATTCAAAAGCAATATAGGGTAAATCCTTCTACCAGCTATCCAGTGAATTTTATGTTAGTTGTGCATTAGTGCAAAATAACACTGGACACCTAACAAATTAACAGACAAGCTGAATGTTAGTAATTCTGGGTCACCAAAATAGAGGACTTGAGACTGCTTCTATTTTTTAAAAAAAAAAAAAAAAAAAAAAAACTTCTGATTCCATGTATTCTTTGTGGAGTGCATAACTAAATCTATTCCAATTCAAGCCACTATAAGTTACTCCGTCCCACCTATTTTCGTTTGCTTGATGGTTGACGTAATCCTGATACACTGCAGTTTAGTTAAAATTTAAAATTAGATGTCTCATTGAGCAACCCCATATGTATTCACTTTTGACTCACATCAACTATAAAGGCAGAAAGAATTTTTGATGCCATGTGTTTTATTCTCTGCAGAGTGCATGATCAAATTTGTTCCAATTCAAGCCACTATAATGTACTATGCCACAACTATTCTGTCTGCTTGACGGTTACCTAACCTGCTACACTGCAGTTGAGTTCGGTTCTATGATTCTTTGTCTCATCGAGAAACCCCATAAGTATTCACTTTTGCCTCATATCAACCAACACAAGCAAGCATCTGAGTTGAGCATATTGGTTTCTCAGATACTGGGCAAACCCAGGTAACAAAAAGTAGTTAAACTGCTCACAGAAGACCAATAATAGTTAACCCAGCTACAAGTGCCACTTTCATGTCTTTTATCGATCAAAAAAAATAGTGAGTTTTTTTAACTTCTGCCTACCTCCTCTGGCAGGCGACCTTTACTATGCATGTCCTCCATGGTACGGTAGGCAAGCAAATATAGCTTCTCCTTGCAGAAATATCTTATAAGAATATTGAAGGTATTCCAATCAGGACTAATTGCAGAATCATCAATCTTCTTCATCATGCTCATTACATTTGCCATTTCTCCTGTTCTGCAGTAGGCAGAGAGCATCGCATTCAAAATAACTATATCATATTTGTCATATTTTTCTTCAAATTCAGAAGCCAATTTCTTTGCATCTTCAAGAAGCCCATTGCGACAGTATGCAGAAATCATAATGCTATAGGAGTAGCCATCTGCTAATTTATAAACCAAAAGGACAAATCAAATTAATATAAATTACAAGTAAAATAACACAGAGCATAAGATTCTAAGCCATGAGGAGGAACCGAGTAATTTGCAATTTGCACCCGTAATGTATGCACTCTTTTATTATTTACACCTTATTCTATTTCTTTAATTAATTTGCACCCTAAAATCCTTGTGAAACCATAAAAGATGCATTTCCTCAATTACTTATGAGGGTAAAATAGAAAAATACACAACTATATTGTTGACTTCTCCTTCCCCATTATTAACAGGTTCATGATTAAAACCATCAACTTTTACAGATGTACAACAAAGAGAGAAGATTAAACCGCAACAACCAATTAAAAACAGTGGGAACCCAAAAAATCTTGAAGAATGCCTAGATAATTCAAGGAAGACATGGCTTCTTCAAGTCCTCCTAGTCATTTCAAGGAAGACAACATTAGAGATGTAGATAGATAAGATAGTTCTGGTTAAAATTTTAATTACTTTCTCAATAAGATAAATTTTAAGTACTTTCTCAAACAACACAACATTAGAGATGTAGATAGATAAGATAGTTCTGGTTGCTAACTCAACAGCATAAACTTGGAAAGCTAGAGCGTAAAATTAATTTCCTACCATTTTTAAGAAAAATTAGATTACAACAACAACATACCCTGTAGAATCCCACAGTTGGGGTCTTAGGAGGGTAAAATGTACGCAAGTCTTACTACTACCTCATAGAGATAGAGAGGTTGTTTCCGGAAAACTCTCATCTAAAAATCAAGCCTCATAAGCAAAAGATACTAGATATGGAAAAAGAAAAAGAAAAAAAGGGAAAGTAAAGAAAAAACAGAAAACGACTAATAATGAAAAGCAGATGATAGTATATAAATATGATAAAAGTAACAAATATAAGACGAATAATGACAACACATGATATAAAGACACAACTACTCCTACTAACCTACTATGTCACAAGACCACACATCAACCTACCCCTACTAGCCTATTAGTCTTTTATCCTAATCCGCAACCTCCACTCCTTTCTATCTAAGGTCATGTCCTCGGTGAGATGAAGTTTCGCCACATCTTGTCTTATCACCTCCCCCTAATACTTCTTTGGTCTACCTTTACCCCTCCGTACAACCCCTAAATCCAACCTCTCACACCTCCTAACAGGAGCATCAATACTTCTTCTTTGCATATGTCCAAACCATCGCAGCCTCGCTTCCCTCATCTAGTCAATAATAGGGGCTACCTCTAACTTCTCCCGGATGGTCTTATTCCAAATCTTATCAAACCTGATATGTCCACGCATCCATCTCAACATCCTCATCTCTGCGACTGGCATCTTCTAAACATGTGAGTTTTTAATTGGCCAGTACTCCACCCCATATAGCAGAGACGATCTAACCACTATTCTGTAAAACTTGTCTTAAAGTTTAGGTGGTATCTTTTTATCACACAATGCTATAGAGGCAAGCTTCCATTTTGTCCATGCGGCCCCAATACGATGTGTAACATCATCGTCGTCTCGTCGATATCGCCACTACTCTGGATGATTGACCCAAGATACTTAAAGTTCTCTCTTAGGAACAAGTTGAGTGGCAAGCATCACTTCAATGTATGCTTCATCTCTTGCAACACTGAATTTACACTCCAAGTATTCTGTTTTGGTCCTGCTCGATTTGAACCCTTAGGATTCCAAAGTATATCTCCAAACCTCCAATTTATCCTTAACTTTAGCTCGAGTCTCATCAATTGGTATTATGTCATCTCCAAATAGCATACAACATGGCACCTCCTCCTAGATAGACCGTGTCAGATCATCCATTATTAAGGCAAAAAGAAAAGGTCTCAATATAGATCCTTGATGAAGTCTCATTTCAACAGGAAAGTACTTTGAGTCTCTTCCCACCGTTCTTACACGAGTTTTGGCTGTGTCATACATGTCATTTATCACCCTAATATACATCATTGGAACACCTTTCACCTCTAGACATCTCCATAGCACATCCCTCAGAACTTTCTCATAGGCCTTCTCAAGGTCAATGAACACCATATGAAGGTCCCTTTTTCTCTCCCTATATTTCTCCACTAATCCCCCCAACAAGATGGATTGCTTCAGTAGTCGGCTGCCCCAGCATAAATCCGAATTGATCCTCTGAAATAGACGCTACTTTTCTCACCCTCATCTCCACCACTCTCTCCCAAACCTTCATATTGTGGCTTAACAACTTGATACCCCTGTAATTGTTACAGTTTTGAATATCACTCTTGTTCTTGTACTATGGAACCATTGCACTCCTCCTCCATTCATCGGGCATCTTAGCAGTCTTCATCCTATAATTGTTACTGTTTTGAATATCACCCTTGTTCTTGTACAATGGAACCATTGTACTACTCCATTGGGCATCTTATCAGTCTTCATAATAGCATTAAACAACTTAGTCAACCACTCAATACCATCCTTGACTATGCTCTTCCAAAAATCCATCCAAATCTCATCGGGTCCAATCGCTCCCCCTTTGTTCATCCTACTAATAGCACGTCTAACTTCCTCAGCTTTGAAGCACTTGCAATAACCAAAATCGAGATCACTATCGAAGTGCGCCAGATCACCCAATCTTTATCCCCTCTTTCATTTTTCAGAGTTTATGAAAGTAAGTTTGCCACCTTATCTTAATGGAAGTCTTACCCACCAACACCTCACTCTCCTCATCTTTAATGCACTTCACTTGGTCTAAGTCGCGAGCTTTTCTCTCTCTCTCATTCGCAAGCCTATACAATCTCTTGTCCCCGCCGTTTTTACCTAACTCAACATACAAGCGCTCAAACGTTGTTGCCTTAGCATTCGTCACTGTCGTCTTCGCTTCTGTCTTCGAGGTCTTATAGATATCCATAAGCCTTCGTTTTTCATACTCATCCCTACATTCCAACCACTTCGTATAGGCAATCTTCTTAGCTTTCACTTTGCCTTGAACTTCTCCACTCCACCGCCAATCACCTTGACACAATCACTAAACGCCTATGTTGAGTGGAAATATTTTCACTCAGAATTATCTTGCAATTCTTACAAAGGCTTCCATCACCCTTCCGAAGAAGTAAGTAATCAATTTGGGTCTTAGGCTCTTAACCACCGTACTACGAAATGTAACCAAGTGATTTTCTCTCTTCGGGAAACATGGGTTAGCAATAACCAACTCAAAGACTTTAGCAAAGTCCAAGAGAGATGCCCCACTTTCGTTCCTCTCCCCAAAACCAAAGCCTCCATGGACATCATCAAAACCACTAGAAGTAGCACCAATATGCCCATTAAAATCTCCCCTAATGAAGATCTTTTCTGTGTCCGGTATACCTCTCACAATCTCATCCAAATCTTCGCGAAAGAGTTCTTTTATTATAAATCATATATTGCACCACAGTAAAACTAAAAATCAATAGTTGCACTATGTCATTTGACTAATTTCATCTCCTCATCTCTCTAAAAGGTCTAAAGAATCTTGAGTATCTTGAGTGATGAGAAGAGACTACACAAAAGTTACTTGGATTGGAGTAATGTTATAAATAGGGTCACGTGGATTGTGTCTTTTACCGGAGAAGAATGAGCAATGATCTATTATTTAGTGTTTTTATCTGCTATTCAGTGTGACTTTTGTTTTTAAAGTTTAATTATGTTTTACATAATTTTATAGTATGTAAAACATTCTTCTTGGCAATTTGGTGAAAAGGATTACAATAAAAGCAGTTTTGGACTTTCTGGTCTCCGCACATTTTTTTCTCGTCTCCGTCGTCGTTAGGGTTTTCCGATGACTCTTTTTCATTCTTTCTTGGTTTTCCAGCAGGGGTCAGCCACATGACAGGGGGAAACACCAACCACTACAACAACAACATACCCAGTGAAATCCCACAAGTGGGGTCTGGGGAGGGTAGAATGTACGCTG
>DF357596.1:173099-183367 GCA_000787875.1 Solanum virginianum
CAACCCATCTCATTAACCACCAATGTGGGACTTTTGTCATTCTTCAACAATCCCATAGAAAGCCTGAGCAATGGAGTTGAAAGATTTCAGAGCAATCAGTTGATAGGAGGGGTTTACAAATTGTGAGAAATATTGGTGACGAATATTATTGAATTGTTGTCTCTACATTATTACATTGAGACCCTACTTATAGACACTACATTAGACTCCTTTTCCAACTAGGATACTACAATACAACCCTTTTCCAAGTAGGATTCTATATACTATTCCTACTCCTATTCTAAGTAACGTTGTATATATTATTCTTGTTCCTATTCTTATTCTAACACTCCTCCTCAAGCTAGTGCATACAAGTTATATGTACCTAGCTTGCTATAGATGTAATTAATACAAGGACTAATGAAGGGCTTGGTAAGATATCTGCAAGTTGATCACTTGACTTCACAAAATTGACAATCAATCTCAATGTGTTTAGTCTTTTCATGAAATACTGAATTTGATGCATAATGCCAGCCAATCTCAATGTGTTTGGTCTTCGCATGAAATATTGAATTTGATGCAGAATGATGATAAAACACAAAGTAATAAATTCCTAAACTGCAGTGTTGAACTTCCCAAACCAAGCTCAGAAAACTATTTCATACCATAGAGTGACTTACACAATCAACATTCAAGGCTATCAGATTCCCCCTGAGTAACAAAACTAGGTGGTCGCTCCACATAGACTTCTTCCACGATGTGGAGAAAAACATTCTTAATGTCCAATAAATTTAAACGACCAATAGAGAACAACCATAGATAGAAAAAGGCGGACATATGTTATTTTAGCTATGTGAGAAAATACCACTGTAATCCGATCCAGAACTTGCTCATGCGCAGGAGTATTAGATTTTATGGCTGAAAGTAGTCACTAATTGAGAAATAAAATTATATGGGTAGGGTCGGAATGATGACACGTCCCTACTGAGAAATAAATTATATAGGTAGAGTCGGAATGATGGCACGACCCTATTGGAAAATAGAAATTATATAGGTAGGATCATATTGACGGCACGACCCTACTGAAAAAGAGAAACTGTATGGATAGGGTTGGAATGATGGCACAACCTACAAGGAAAGAATTATATGGGTAAGGTCGGAATGATGACACGACCCTACACAAATCAAATTTGAGAAAATAGTCAGTGGAAAGATGCACGATACTACATAAATTAAATATGAAAAAGTAGTCACCGAAAGGATGGCATGGTGCTACATAAATTAAATATGAAAAAGTTGTTGCCAAAAAGACACAAGGTCCAAATTTTGCTGACATAATCATTGGTTAGACAGGCGGCATATATGGGTCATAGCCGCTCGCCAGCAGCGAGAAATATTGGTAAAGAATATTATTGAATTGTTGTCTCTACATTATTATGTTGAAACCCTATTTATAGACACTACATTAGACTCCTTTTCCAACTAGGATACCACAATACAATCCTTTTCCAAGTAGGATTCTATATACTATTCATATTCCTATTCTAAGTAGGACTGTATATATTATTCTTGTTTCTATTCTTATTCTAATATAAATCACATCTAAGATAATAACTGAAGGTTGAAAACAGTTATAGGCAGATTGGTCGATGAATATCAAACAACATTTTTGAAAGTAGAGACATAATGGATGCAGCTTTGTTGGCCAATGAGTTGCTAGACTCTAATGTGAAACAGCAGTAACCAGGCATCTTGACCAAGCTAGATATTGAGAAGGCCTATGACTATGTCAATTGAAATTTTCTCCTAAAAATTCTAAATGGGATTTGGTAACAAGTGGATTAGATGGATAAGATTTTGCATCTCAAGTGTGAAAGTTTCTCTCATTATCGATGGGAATACTGAAGGTTTCTTATAGTCACATAGAGGTCTTAGACAAGGGGATCCTATGCCTCCATTCCTATTTCTAATTGCAATGGAGGAGCTGAATCATATGCTCAAGATTGCAAAAAATAATGGCTGGATAAAAGGTTTGAGTGCTCAAACAGGCAGAGGAAATGAATTTGAAATCACTCATCTATTTTATGCAGATGATGCCCTCATTTTCTGTGGAGCAAAGGTGTTGCAGTTTAGACATCTAAGAGCAATTCTAACTAATTTGAAGCCAATTCAGGTCCCCATGTCATCTGGCTGAAAAATATGTTGAAAAATATGGTATTCCCTAATCCCTATTAACCAGGTTGATAACTTGCAATGCTTAGCAAAAAGCCTGGGCTGCCAGCGTGGATACCTACCAACAAAATACTTGGGTATGCCATTAGGTGCTAAGAACAAAGAGCTGGAATATGGAATGAGGTGCTAGAAAGATTGGAAAAAAAAAAAACTATCAAGGTGGAAGAGTCGGTATTTAGCCCTGGGGGATAGGCTGACACTTATTAAACCGATTGTCTTCCTACCTACATGATGAGTTTATTTCCTATTCCTAAAAGCCTACAAAAAAAGAGAATAAATAGATTGACAAAATCCTCCTATAGAAACAGAATAAGGACAAGAAAGGCTACAATCAGGTGAAATGGGATACTCTTACTCTTAGCAAAATGAGAAAGGGAGCTGAAGAATCAGCAGCCAGAATAACTGTTTTTGACAAAAGTGGTTATGGAGATTTTGCACAGGAAATGGGGCCTTATGGAGAAAGCACATAGAAGGAAAGTATGGCTTACTTAGAAACTCGATAACTGAAGAAGTCATGGGCACATTTGGGTGTAGTGTCTGGAAAACAATCAGGAGATTTTGGGCTTGCTTTCATAACATCACCATTGGTGTTGTTAATGGTTTGAAACTGCTTTTTAGAATTCCAGCTCCTAACATCGGTTACTTTACACTGCTCAATTATACTGTTGTGGTGGGCCCACCTCTTTCATTTCAGTTCCGATCATCCTTTCCCTTATGCTTCTGCACCCCCTTATCTCCTTCCCCATCCTCGTCCTATCCCTTTCTTCAGTCACAGATTTCCATTTCTTTTTCTATTTCTTTCTTCTTTTCTTCTATTTTTTCCTGTTCTTTTATTCTCTCAGAGCAAAGTCCAGCAGAATTATTGCTTCAGAAAAACATTATTGGAGAAGGGAGACTAATCCTTTTCTATTCCTGTATGAAGTATTTTAATGAGACCCACTGAAATAACAAACCACACGTGTGACTTAATATTTTTAGACAACAAATAAGGTAGAATTTAATCAAAACAAGAATGCTTAAACAACAACATACCCAGTGGAATCCCACAAGTGGGGTCTGGGGAAGAATGCTTAAAAATACATAATTATATTATATATCAGTTTAGTCACATTCAATTGCAAAGTACAAGCTTTCGATCATACTTTATCTCAACAGTAGAACACAAGCTCTTCTAGAATAAAATAACTTTTGATTTTGACGAATGTGTGAGGGGGCAATGAAGGTTCCCGCCATAGTTTTGGGGGTTGAAAGTAGCGTCTATGGAGACTAGTGGTCCTGGGTTTTCAGTGGATAGAAGCTGCCTGGTTTAAGGTATATCCATGGAGAGAAAGGTGAGACTTTGGTGTGTTGAGAGGGAGTGGCTATATAGGCTGAAGAGGCAGAGAGTTTTCAGGTGAGAGAGAGTTATAGGATGGAAGTCACAAGTTTTGTAATGGACTAAATACGGCTATGGGTTTTACAGTGGAGGAAATATAGCAGCTTGATAGTGGTGAAAAGTTAAAATAAGGTGACTGTAGAGATTTTGATGGAGTGGAAAGTTACCATGTATGCAGAAAAAGAAGAAAAAGAAGAAAATGAAGAAATAGTGGAGGAAAAAAACGGAGCGGGGAAAAAAGAAAAAAAAAACTTAAAAAGGAATAATAAATAGCTATCTCACATGGCAATGTCAGAGAGCGGGTATTATACACCTCCATCATGAGACTAGCTATGTATGTCTCGAGGGGATCTAGTTTAACTTTCAATAAGAATGGGAGGATAAGAGATCGCCCATAAAGTTTAGGTATGTAACTGGCTTTTCGGGATAAGTTCAGGAAGCAACTTATGTATTTTCCCTTATTAACAAAGAACAGCAATAATAAACATACGAAAATATTTCGCCAACAAAAAAAGGGTATCCAATTTAAGCTTAACCATGCAATTTAATGCAAACAATATCTCAATATCACTCTTATGTAAACGATTTTATAGAAGGGCAATGGATTTCCTTACCATACTTCTCAAGGAACCTTAGCGCCTTTTCAAGAAATGATGGGCCTCCATCTATATCTTCTAAGGCGAGCAAAATTGGTCTTCCAACAACTAAAGATTTAACAGGGTGTTTATCCCTCCCTGAATTAAAAGAAACCTGGTCAGATACAACAATCAGGGAAAAGCTGCAGTTTCATTTGGACATAACAGACAAATCTCATCGGAGCATTGAAGATATGAACATAAAAGTTTGGCAGAGAACAGTAAAAGCGACTAACACTGATGGAAAGACCCTTCAACAGAATCACCAGTGTCATTCCGGAAAATGCCATTGTGTCCCATAACAAGAGCAGCACTTGGTGCTTGTGCAAGAGCATGCTCTAGGGCTGTCTTCCACTCATACAGATCCTCCAATGTCTCTGCCTGCAGTTCAAAGCTCAAAAGACGACTTCTACTAATGTATGATCCAGGAATAAGTATACTGCAGCAGAATTGCATGGGAGCTTGATGCATGTGGCAGGTGACAGGAATTCATACACAGTACTTGCAAATGAAGAAGAGATGCATTTAGAGATCAAGTCATTTTGGAGTTGTTCCTACTGTTAATTATAGCGTCCTTCATACATGTGTACTCATCAGACTCATGTAAGATGATAATAAGCCTAATTATAGATTTTTTTAGATTAAAAATATTTAATATCAATTTGGAGTACTTTTTTGAGTTTCATGTTCAGGTTACTATGATTCTAACGTTAAAGAGTATGAAATAGACCAATGCAAAGTAACCCATCGAGAGTTCAATTATACAAAAAAGAAGCAGCTCTTTTTTCTTCCCAACCCCTCCAAGTATATCACTTGTCACATACGACAGTTTCTGGGATGATTTTCCAGAAGAGAGAGAGAGAGAAAAGAGGGATAAGTACCTTGAGTGTAAAAGCTCGCCCATCACGTCCATCAGGAAATAGTACTGTCAAAAGCTTTTTATCTTCTCTAACAACAACACTGAATTGCAAGGAATTGTAGTAAGAGCAAGAGAGAGACTCTGAACATACTAAGGGTTCGTTTGGACATGCGATATGAAATTAAATTGATATGAAGTTGAAGTTTTATTTGGACATGCAATTTGGATTTTTAATTGGTATTTTTTTTTAAACACAAAACAACCCAAGTTTAATTCTTATATAATCTTACCAAATGAATAAATCACAGTCCATAACACGATATCTGAATATCCTAAGACACCACATTGATAAATGACATATCTCCATGTTCATTTCATAAATAAATGTTTGCGATTACAAACTTTCAAATACACATAATTTTATAAATATTCACTAGTCAACAATATAGTAACTAGTTATTCTTTAATTTAATGCTTTAAAATGGTATGAACAATCTCTTCATGCAGAGCGTGAGTCTTTTTTGGCAAAATTTAAAATAATGCGTGTTACAATATATAAGCGCTTGTGGGTCAAGTTGAACATTTGAAAAAGTTGAAATCATGATTTGGAATTCCAAATCATACTTTTTAGAGAATTTAGGATCCCAAATCGCCTGTCCAAACGTTGATTGAAATCATGATTTCATATCGCATGTCTAAACGCAAGTTAGTATAACCAGTACATGACTCATTTATTACCTCCCTGAATTATTCAAGTCAATTCCTCCCAAAGTTAGATTCACTTCACCTCCTCGCTGTGGAAGTGTACTCTATATGAGGAGCGCAATGAATCAGTAGAGTCTAGATGATAAAACCAAAAGAGTAAAAGCTTCAGAGGTAAAAGCTAATAAATGCCTAGAGAGAATGAGATTTCCAGAATTTAAACATCCAAATTACTCGCTCTGTCCCATTTTATGTGGCACCGTTTCCATTTTGGTCCGTCCCAAAAAGAATGTCACTTTACTCTACTTGGAAATAATTTAACTTTAAAATTCCCCTTTTACCCTTAATGAAATGATTCTCAGCCACACAAATATCCAAGAATTATTTTAGACCACTAGTTTCTGAAGTCTTCTTTTTTCCTTGGATACCGTGTCATGTCAAAAGGTGCCACATCAAATGGGACGAAGGGAGTACCATTTAAAAGCAAAATAACACTAAGAGTTCTCCCAGCCTTCCATGTTTTTTCAGTATTTGACAGGTTCAAAATTCAATCACAGATCAGTCCATAAGCTGTTGGAGTCAGCTATATAAATTCACTACACTCTATGCAAGTCCAGTTCATTATAATATTCAATTACTTCCATTTAAAAATAATAATGGTTCTCTTACATCACATGTATCCCTATATAACCAGTGTGACCCTACTAGTTACAATTACCTATATGTATACACATATATATTTTGATAAAGGTTCTATTTTAAAGAAAAAAATCCGTAACAAGATATAGAAAAAGCATACGATCATGTAAACTAGGAGTACTTGCTAAGTATACTGAAGAAATTGGGCTTTGGGAAAAAATGGATACACTGGATCAGATTTTGTATATCCAGCGTTAGCTATTCTGTGTTGATTAATTATTCACCTGCTGGCTTCTTCAAGGCTCAGAGGGGTCTCAGGCAAGATCCTTTGTCTCCTTTCTTGTTTATCATTGCCATGGAAGGACTGAACACTATGTTGAAAACAGCTAATTTGTATGGATGGATAAAGGGTTTTTAAGGTGGCCAGGGCAGAAATTGAGATGCCTTTCGGATATGGTTTGTGAAGGAATATCATGAAGGGATGGGATGATTTTAGAGTAAACACCTCATTCAAGGTAGAAGATGGAAGGAGAATTAAATTTTCGGTATATAGGTGGTGTGGTGATAATTTATTGAAGGATGAATTCTCGAGCATACACAAAATTTCTTGCCAAAGAGACTTTTGGCCATACCACAAATTAAAGGGACACAAGGTGGAGTCTTGTTGGGAGTTAAGATTTAGGAGGGATTTCTGCAACTAGGAGGTGACTAAGTTTCACAAACATTGTTGGTTCTACTCCATAAGCCAGTTGCATTGGTTGATATTCCTGATGTTTCATGGTGGGCTATTAGGAATATTGGTATATTCTCAATCAAGTCATATTATGAAAATCTTTTGGTTAGGGAGAAAGATGTTTTTCCTTATAACGCAATTTGGATTCCAAGGCTGCCGAGAAAGGTGTGTTTTTTTTGCTTGGCTAGTTACTAGAAGGGTGATCTTGATGGCAAAAATCTCAGAAAGAGAAAATTTGTTTGCGTAAGTTGGAGTTTTATGTGCAAGGAAGAGAGCAAGGACATGGATCATCTCCTTCTTCATAATGGGTTTACCCTGGGGTTATGGTTGGATACATTTAGGTGGTTTGGTACTTCATGGCCAATGCCAAGATGGTGAAAGTGTGGATGTTCAGTTGGAAGAGCGGAAGGAGGAGAAGATGTAGCACATGGAATGTGGCTCCACACGCGTTAGTCGGTGGTATGGAGAGAGAAACAGGAGAGCTTTTGTGGAGATAGAATCGAGCATTTCTCAATTGAGTCTCTTGGTGCACCCATAGAATTCCTATAAAATGGTATACCTATATTCCTAAATCCTCTTATTGTAATAGTCCTGGATATAGTTGGGAACAAATCATGTTTAGGATGATGTTGTTTAAGTCAGATCTTAACATGCTTTTTGACTTGCGAATAAATCTGTCACAAGAGGAAAGTGGACGGCAATTTACATGTGAGTCAAATCCATCAATGTTAGATATAAATAGGATCAGAATCATGTTTTGATAAGGCGGAACACGTCGGCAGTCCCTTAAAGTTGGCATCAACTTTAACTTAGACACCTGAAGTAGACCTTATCCATTATAACACCAAAGTAGGGGGCCCTATGTCAATTTTTGACACTTTTTTGACAACCACGAGAAAATTAAGGAGAGTGTATTACATTCTATTTAACAAACAAAATAAAAATAATGTTCAATTTACACCCCCAACCCCCCGAGTAATTTTCTCTACCACACACAAAAAACTCTTTTGTAGAAACATATCCCCCCCCCAACCATGTCAGTCCATACCCCTAACACTCTCTATCACTTACAGAAAAATTCACTTGACAAAGAAGTACAAATCTTTATCGTAAAAAATTAACAAATCATTAGAATCAAAGAATTTGTGTTTTCATCTAATAATCACAAAAATAAATTGGGTTAGAAATAATAAAGACTTGGACAGTATCTAAGTGTTAATTCACTATTTTTCTTCCCTTTATGTCTTTTTCCCCTTCCAACTATAAATTTGTGTGTTTTTCAAATCTGGTCTTTCTTTTTTTTTTTTTTTTGGGTAAGTAAATATTTTTTTTACCAAAGAGAAGTTTACAGCTCAAGAAAGAAGAAAAAACAAAAAGAACCTAATCTAGCTGGACAACACAATTAACAACTTCCACCTCCTAAAATCTGATCTTCTTCCCTTTTTTTTTTTAATTGCCTTTTTTCTGTTTTAGTGTTGGGGGTTTCGGAAAGGGTGGAGGCGGTGATGGGAGATTCGGAGAAACAATACAATGAAGAAGAACAAAAAAACAATTGGCTGAGAACAGATTTAAATTGAAAATTTTGAGCTCCATTGAAGGATTTTAAGCTTGGGAAAATGGTGGAAGGTAGTGGCTTGAGAAATGGAGAAGAGAAGAATAAAATAAAAATTGGCTAAACATGAGTTTCTCACACACTATTGATAAGTGTGTTACACTCATTATGTCATGTCACCAAAAAGTATCAAAATTACACAGCAGGGCCTACTACATGTATTTAAAATGAACACGGCCTACTTGAGGTGTCTAAGTGAAAATTGGCATCAACTTGAAGGGACGAGTCGATGGGTTCCACCTTTATGCTAATGTTGTTTAAGTCAGATCTTAACTCACCTAGTGACTTGTGAGTCAAATCTTACTCGTAAGAGGAATGTGCTCTCTCATAGTCTCATTTATATCATCCCTTTTTTCTTTTTGTCTTTTTAAAAAAGAATGGTGTAGGGGCTAGGTTGAGCACATCTCGACTATTCTATTGGATACATGAATCCTCTCACCAACATAAATCTGCCACCAAGGCTTAGGCAGATTGGAAGAAATCACTTTCTCACCTCTACTAAGATCTGAATCTTGGTCTTCCATTGGATTCATTTATCCTAAAGTAGTCCAGATAAGTTTGTTTCAAAATCTAAAGCAAAATGAATCCTTCAAGCAAGATCATCGTGAACAAGCATTTAAAGAAGACGGACATGGTATAATTAGGAAAGCCACTGTTTTATAGAAGACTAGATATGTGGTAATGGTAATTCTTACATTGTGAAGAACCTAAAGATAAATCTTAACCAAGAAGGAATTTAGAACTTTAGGTTCGAAATTGATTGTATCTGGAAAGATCACTTGTACTACAAGCAAATGAATTAAGTGAAGTTCAAATTTTTTAAAGTTAGAGACCGACAAATTGGTGCAATGAATTTCCCAGCTACAATTCATAATTGAAATAACCTTTAAACATTCTCATCCCACCATCACAAGTGTGCATACATTATATCATTAATAGAGTTTCTACATCACACTCCAGTTCCAAACATCTCAAATAAGAGATAATAAGATTGTCTTAATAGAATCTATGATATGACCTAATCATCATGGGATCAACGCCTCATTTTCACTTACTTACTTGTCTTGCTAGTGCATTTGACAGAATCTCTTAGTCTGCACAGCTGTGAGCTTATTAACGATTACACTACAAAGTGCATATCTCATGACGCCCTTTCTCAAAAATATTTGTTCACGGCAATGGAGAATAAATTTTTTTAAAAAAGGAGAAAGAAAAACAAAGATCCAGATGATTGATCTATAGGTGATGCAAGAAATAATCATTCCATAAATTGTCTTTGAATTGTACATAAAACCCCATATAGTACACTTGTTCCATCTATAGAAAGATGATTCGAGAAATAAATCACAAGACTATATCTATGTTGGACATACCAAATGAAGAGAACAAAGTCACTCATTAAACATACCCCTGTACTATCAAAAATAGTTTGAATTATACATTCGATCCAAATATACCCCTCTTGTAATACTTTTGATCCAAATGTAACCCCCCCCCCCCCC
>DF357596.1:190752-207430 GCA_000787875.1 Solanum virginianum
CATCGGCTCCCTATCTCCACCAGTTCCCCATTTCAGACCCTTTTATCCCAAAGAATTAAAATACCCCTACTGCTCCCCTGAGGCTCCTTGAGTATTTCTCTCTTCCGTCTATTGCTCCATATACTATGTATACACTATCAGGTGGTTCATCTATTTTAGTTTCTACCAGTATATAGATATCAGCCCTCCATTGGTGCAAAAACTTCCTGACCATGTCCCTTTTACTACCCCTCCATTGAGTCACCTGACATTCTATGATAGAAGTTTTACTTTCATTGATATGTCAAGGCTAACATCCTCCCATTAGAGTTCCCCATCCTTGAAGTTCATATCAAAGAATAGATTCCCTACCTCCTTTGGTACTGTATTGTTTGTCTTGATTGCTTTCCCCCTTCATCCCTGCCCCTTCTCCTTCTCTCTCCTTTGATCCAGTTTTATCAGCAAAAGAAGAGCTGCTCTCTAGCACACTTTGAAGCCTATTCCAAACTGTCAGCCAAGCTTTATCATGTTTGTTAGTAACCAGGCAACAGCTGATGAGTTCAAGTCTTCCTCCTGCTCACTATAAAGGCTCAGGTTCTGAATACATTACCATCAGTGATTCCAAGAAATCAACCTCTCCCACCTCATTGTACTGATTAGAATTATTATTATGTGTTGTTGTCGATCTGCATGTTTTGATCCCCCTCTGTGTCATCTCTCGAATTATTTATCTCCATCTCCGCACACATAGAAACTTCAGACAATTTCTGTATATTTCTTCTTTGCCTCTACTCCCTTTTGATATTCTCGCATATGCTTTGAATTCATCAAAAACCAGATTTTCTGAGAGACTACTATTTTCTTTGCAAGAGAAAATAGAGTCCAAGAAAGGCTCTGCTGTTAATATATTCTTTGGGTTGAGCCAATCTTGGAGCTTTGGGCTCGGAATTAAAAGTCATAGGCCCAAGTGATTTAATCAAGGAGGGCTCAATTTCTTTACACAACTGGTCCACTAAAACTTTTAATACCCCCTAAGCTTTCCACGTGCTCCTTTGGGGGATCAACATCACCTGTTAAATTAAAATTATGGAACAGTGGATAATCCCCTTCCCTCCTCTATGCTCTGTGCTTCTCAATGACACAAAACAGCTTTCCCAGAGGAAGAGCTCAGTAGGTCATCATCACTACCAGCCCTAGTACTGCTGTTTTTACTCTCATGCAAGGTCATGGAAGCTTGTCTATATCTCACGGAGCCACACACCAGATCGGCAAAGTAAAAAATAAATGTTGGTCGAGAGATCATTGCCATGCCATGACTTAAAAGACTTTCACCTGATTTCATAGGGGTCCCTGAGTCTTCTGCACACTCACTGTATTGCCCCTTTGGATAGCATCATTCTCCTAATGTCCATCTTAGATCTTTCCACTCATTCATACCAAGTCTCCAAGGACTTAGCTTCGATAAAATTGTAAGATTTTCCCCCCCATACCTAAAATAAATACAATCCTCCATAATTGAGGAAAGGTTAATAAAAAGAAAGAGTGAAAGGTCAAAAATTACACCTAAACTATCCTCTTTTCTTTTTAAATTTCATACCTGAACCATTGGGAGTGTGAGTTTCCTACCTAAATTATCACCCAATGGTAAGCTAAAAACACCAAAACTAATATTTGATGGTGTGTTTACCACTCTTAAAAGTACTGCTCTACCACGTCAAAAAACAATTCCACCATGGAAAAATATAAATAAATTACTAATAGGTTAAAAGTTAAACTGAGAGGTTAAAAATTATTACCCTATAAATTAACTTATTCTCCATCCAATCCAGCATCTTCTTCTCCACATTCTTAGTCATGGTCTTGTCTCAGTTGTGACATCGATATTTTCTCGTTTGTTTTCTACTATTAAAATGCAATTTTGTCGTGGTTTCAATAAAAATAATTTCCACTATGTGACAGCCAAGACTGTCATTATATATGCCACGTGGATGAAGATTTTTTATGGCCAAACACGCCTAAAAGCATTTGTAGACAATTTTTGGTCTAGTTAACGTCCAGGTGTGTTTCGCCAACCATTGAGTAATAGTTTAGGTAGGGAACACACTATTAGTAGTTCAGATAATATTTCAGACATTGAATAAAATAACATATACACATCCTGTTTGAAACCTATAAATACCTATATGTGCTATTCATCGAATCATCAAGAAACTCAAAAAAAGGATAGTTTAGGTGTGTTTTTTGACCCTTCACTCGAAAAGAAAGAAGATGGGTAAAAAGTGTTTAGGTGGTGAATGATTTGAGAGATCCGATGGAAGAAGTCCACCAGAGAAGAGGGATATTGGGCCCAGAAGGGACCTCAGTTGGTGGTCTTGGGTAATGTGCCTGAGAGCATTTTACCTACTAGAGTACTTTTTGGGCCCTTTTCTACTTTCACACTGCTCTCTTATCTTCAATTTTATCAATAAATTTTCCAGCTTCTCACCTTCAAAACCAACTGAAAATAGATCAGGGTCGGTAGGGACTTCTCGGTAGGGACTTCTGGAAGACATCATACTGGATTTCTCTGGATAATCCCCCCAACCCTCCACAAAGGAAAAGCTCCGGAAACAAAGGTGTTAATGCCTTAACGAATATTGTTGAACTCCTATAGACTGGAAGAAAAGAGCAGCCCTGGATTTATATATAAAGTCATAATCAAGTAAAAGCTTGTCTACAAAGTTATAACCAACTAGTGCATAAGAAATGAGCCAAATCAAGAGGGACCAGCATAATAAATGTCAAAACACAAAATTGTCAAGGAAAGTGGAAAAGCTTTACAGACCTTTTGAAGAGATAAACAGTGGCCCACTCTTGAAAACCTGCAAAGAATGCATCAGTTAAAAACTTGAAGCCCAAATTCTAATTGTAAAACAAGATTAGAAGCATTTAATGAAGAGGTAATACTGTCTTCACAAAGAAAGTATACTTGAAAACAATGAACTATAAGACTAGGAGACTTATTATCTACATATAGTTCAATAAAGGCATAATGTTGGATTTTGATTTCAGCATGCTGTCTAGCTCTGCATATTTCTGAATCCTAAATGGCAGTGACTTCATCTGTCCAGACCTTTTTTTTTTTTATAATGAACTTCATCTGTTCAGAATTTATTCTGTTTTTTAAGGTATTATATAAAGGAGCAAAGATCTTATGACGTCGTGGACAGATCTTTTATCCCATCAAGAAGAAGCTAAAAACAAGAGAAAATGAATAATCAAAAAACAAAAAAAATAAGAAACACTGACCAACAGTATCAAGAATGAATAACAAGGGAAAATACACGATTTATGAAACAGGGGAGAAGCCATGAACCATGAAACCACACCCTAAGCAGCAAAGACTATTTCGATAAAATTGAAAAAGAAAAAACCAAGGATCAACATAATTTAGTAATAGAAAGGCAAAACAAAAGTGCAATAAAAACAAAATGATCAAAGTAAGAAGTTGGTAATACAAAAGCTGAAGAAAAGGTCTCATCTCTTTTCAAAAACATTTACCAAGGAGATCTCTTCAAATGTGGTATGAAAGCAAGGCAGAACCTATTAACAAGCTTAAGCAGGCATTTGTCCATAGATTCCTAATATCTTTCACTTTATTTGGAATTTATGGAGTTGGAATTGAAGATGAAATTGTGTTTGGCTATACTTTTTGCAAAGAATATTTGGAATAATGTTTCAGGCTTGAATGTACTTAAATGCAACTTCAAAATTGGAAAGTGAGTCCGAAAACAGGTTATAAGTTGTTTTCCAAATGTGAAACATAATTTCAAGTTGGAGTTTGCATTTTCATGGACGAACACAAATATTTAAATAAATAGAAAAATTAATCCAGGAAAAAGTGAATATTTTTTATGGCCAAACAGGGGCTTATAAATTACTTGTGATGGTTTGGCTTTTTGTGTAAGTCGTTAAATGTATATGACATAATTAGTGAGTTAGAAGTTCCCCGCATTTATACAGGGATCCAATTCTGCTTTTTTATCTTTGTACCTACTTGGTGCAGCTTTATTAATAAAATTGATTCACTTCTCAAAAAGATAATAACAGGAAAAACGAGAAGGTTATAGACAAAAATATGATTTATCTTAGCTCTAGAACCTCAACAGTTAAATAAAAAGATAATCTGAAACTAGTTCGCATCTCTGAATTCCGGTGAAATCAAATGTAGGTCTGCATCAGCAATTATGACGTATTACAGGGAACTGACTATAGGACCTAAATGGTTTAGGATGTCAGGTTATAAGTTTTTAAGCTAGATATTTCAGACATTGAATAAAATAACATATACACATCCTGTTTGAAACCTATAAATACCTATATGTGCTATTCATCGAATCATCAATACATCCTCCTCTTTTCTAACTAATTTAGATGGTATCCTTTATAACAAATATTATTCATGTCATATCAAAGCCTTTATACATATAAGTAGCTGTTATATAATTCCCATTTTTAGAATATTTGTTTTTGTATTTTTAAATTACTTTGTTGGATTTCAAGTTCAAAATTACTTTGTTGGATTTGTTTTCTTTTTCTACTTCTCTTTGGAAAAAGTGCACTTCGGATCAACTTGTGTGCACCTTCCAAACCAGTACAGATACAAGATAACCTTATCCACCAATACCTAGATGTATGACAAGTAATCATAAAAAAAATTCTGCCTCTAGTAGAATTTGGTTGCTCCTATTTCATGATCCATTCCACCTTCATCAACCACTATGTATACCCATGATTCTCATTCCACCTTCATTGACCCCAATGTATATCCTTGGATGTTGCTTCCCATTCTTTATATAATTTTACTGCTGTTGCCAATTTTCGGTGATCAATCTAGATTCTAACGACCTAAGTTGCTTAGACTCGGGTGTGGGTGTCCGATACGGGTGCAGATCTACAGGTCAGATCCTTCATGATCTAATTTTTAAGATTCGGGGATATGGATAGGAGTGCGGCGATTCGCCTGAAAATAATTAAAACATCTAAAAATGGAGTAATAAAACCTAAATTATGAGATATTATGTGAACTTGAAGAAATTCCTGGAAGGAGATTAAAGAACAAGGCGTGACATAGAAATTTCTGTATAAAAGGTATTCCATTTTCTTCAATTTCACCTTAGCATTTGTATTGATTTTAGAAATCGTTAAAACCGTCCAAACTTTCCCCATCAATTTTGGTCAAAGTACCCGAAACCGATTGACCAAATCGGACACGGATCCCAACCCACACCCACACCCATGTCATGTCAACACGGGTGCGGCACCAAAATTGAAGAGTCCAAGCAACTTAGCTAGCGACCGTTCCGACAACACTATGTTTTCTCAATGATCGTTCAGCAACTCCAAGTCTCTCTTTTAGTGACAGTTCTGGTTTCCAACAACCATTTCAGTGAAATTTTGACAAGCATAACTTTATTGATGACTTCTCGACATGTTCTCATGATTATTGTTCAAGCAACCCCCTTTTTTTTCTTTTTCCTTTGGTTGGGGGGGTGGGGGGGAGTGGATGATATGTTCAAAGTTAAGCAATCAAAGAACTCCTAATCCTAGCATGATTCTAACACTTCTAGGGTATTTTCTGCATCTAAAGGGTAGTTCTTTGTACACCAAAAATACAAAAGCAAAATGCAATCTGCTTTAATTTTCTGTACTGTTCTATTCCTGTCTCCAAAACACCTAGTATTTCTTTCCTTCCAAATGGTCCACCATATACAAGCAGGATGGTTCTCCAGTAGCTCCTGTTTTTAGCTCCCTTCCCAGCTTCTTCCCAACTAGACAGAGTCTCAACAATCTTGCTAGGCATTGTCCATTGTATGCCTCTGAGATTGATGAAAATCCTCCATAGCTGGTCAATGATTTTGCAATGCAAAAACAAATGTCCCACTGTCTCAGCTGCCTCACCACACATAAACAACAGTGTGTGAATAAGATAACGTTCCTTTTTCTTAGGTTCTCATGTATCGAGATAGCTGTTTTTCCTAACAACAAAGAGAGACATGCCACCTTCAAAGGTGCTTTCGTTCTCCAGATTTGTTTCCATGGCTATATGGATTTCTATGCCACTGTCAAGTTCAAAAATTTGTACCCTGAACTTACTTTGTATGCCTCTTTATTGTCCCCATTCCAACATAGTCTATCCATCCCATTCTTCAGACCTTGAAAAGCTTCAAGAATTATGAGGAACTCAATCAGTCTAGGAATTCCCCAATCATTTAAGCTTCTTTTCCAATTTAATTCCCAGCCTTGGGATGCCCACATGTCAGCTACTGTTTTGTCCTGATGGGTAGCTAAACCAAGCAGATCAGGGAACTTCTAGCAGGACTCCAATTACCCAACCACCGATCTTTCTAAAAGATGGTAGGGAGGGTGCCATGGGATGAAATCAAACAGATCAAGTAACTTCTCAGCAAGACTTACCAATCCACCTATCTTTCCAGAACTGTTCAAGCAACTTCGTATTGCTACAACTCAGTGACTATGCTTTTTTGTGTCCTCAAAGTAAAACAAATTCAAGTAAATTTTCGACCTTTTGTTCGAGGGGTGTATAGAAATCATTGTGTTACAAGTAATAAGTTCTTAAGTTAGACTTTGTCCTACATTACACCAATGATATGTGTACTATGTTTGATGACTATAAATTGGTTTATTTCTGCATTTATCAAACAATCAAGTGTCCAAGTCATCAACACATCCTCTTCTCATATTTTTCTCCTACAACGAAATTAGATAAGAGATTCCATCTTCTCAATTTCAACTAAGAAGGATGTTAGAGGATGAAGTATTTGAAGTCCTGTTTGGTCAGAGAACTCGACCTGCATACAATCATCAGAGCTTGCAGCTCAATAAATAGGGAGGCTGCATGCAGAAGATCATTACTAGGGTGAAGGCATTCTTGGTTCGAAGAAGATCTATGCTTTCCAATAAATTTCTCAGATGGACGATGAAAGAGTTCAATGAGAACGCCAATAACGAGTTAGAGTTTCTTACTTTCTCTTCCTCCTAGGAGACTAGTTACATGGTGAGATGTGATTAAGAAGAAACCTATCATCTTCCTCACATATTTGCTTTTCTCAAGAAAGAAATTAAATGGAGATTCTATTTTCTCAACCTCAACTAAAGAAGGATATTAGAAGGAAGAGCATTTGAGGTCCTCTCTGGTCTACGATCAGAGGGGTGCAGATCTACAGGCCTCTCCTTGTGATAGTCGAAGAGCATTTGAGGTCCTCTCTGGTCTACGATCAGAGAACCATTGTAACTTCTCGCTCGACTGACAGAAAGGGTGCAGAAAGTCATTACTGAGGTGAAGGTTTTCTTGACTCAAAGATCCTCTATTGTTATTCTACCACCTTTTTAAGGAGGACGATGGAAGAGTTCACTGAGAATACCATCACAGGAACTCTTTGAACTCAAAGATACAGTAGTACGACCTTACTTGAAAATGTTTGTTCTATAGGCCCGTACGACTGTATCCTTGAGCCCTTGACAAGAAACCAAGTCTGGTGAATAAACTCTGGCCTACAGGAAGAAAAAGATTTGCCAGAAAAGTAGTCGGGAAACACCACCCTTGTCGGAGCATGGAGCGTGTGACACCAGAGATCTGGATCTGGGAGCGGCGTGTGAGTAACCCTCCAGCAGTGGAATTTTCTGGATGAGCTCGCCAGAAGTTTCCAGATTCCGACACTGTTCTTCAGGTTATTTCGTCTCAGGCTAGAGTTTTCTTTTTTTTTGGGGGGGGACACTAATAGCAATCTGTTTTCAGTCTCTTAAGTCCGATATTTTTCGCTGTAACGACCATCCCGGCATTACAGCATCTGTTAGGGTGTAAGTACCCAGGTAGAGTTCTCCTAGGATGAGACTTTGTAAAAATCTCAAGCTAGGACAGTTTTTGATAGAAATTTGGTGGTGTAGTTTAGAGATCGTCTGTGTCTTGTGGTGCAGCGTTTGATGATTCCGAGTTTATATGATGATAGCCGAGGGGCTTGATCGTCCATAGAAACTTTCGGAATGAGAAACTGATTCGTAGAACTCTGATTATAGTGATTGTCGCGATAAGATATATGTGTTGTCCAAAATCGTATGTTGTGGAATGGGGGAATCTGAAAAACTCCCCCTAGTTACTGCTTAAGGACTACTGAAGCGGGGCCATCATCGTTGTAGCGGGACCGTCACAGCGGTCCGTCAATCGTTGTGGCAGATGGGAGAAAAAGCTGAGAGACCACTATAGCGGTCACTAGGTTGCCACAATGGGACCGCTGTAGCAGTCACATGATCGCTGCAGTGGTCATTGGGCAGTGTTAATGCCTAATTCTTGATTTTAGACTTTATTTTCTCCCTAACATCCAAAAGTTCGTCCTCTACCCCTAGACAAGTCTATAATTGGTTGTCATTGGGTATATATAGTGAAGGTTACGCCTAATGGACAGATTGATCGCCTAAAAGCTTGACTAGTGGCCAAGGGTTATGCATAGATTTTTGGCCTAGACTATAGTGATACCTTCTCGCATGTGGCCAAGATTGCTGTAGTCCATCTCTTTTTATCCATGGTTGTTGTTCATCATTGGCTTCTCTACCAATTGGATATCAAAGATGCTTTTCTTCATGGAGATCTCGAAGATGAGGAATATATGGAGTAACCACCTGGTCTTATTGCTTAGGGCGAGTCAAGTGACATGCTGTGCAGATTACGACAAGCACTCTATGGCCTGAAGCAGTCTTCTCAAGCATGATTTGGAAAGTTTTGCATGATAATTCAGGAGTTTGGCATAGTACAAAGTGAAGCTGATCATTCTTTGTTTTATTGTCACTCGCTGATCATTCTTTGTTTTATTGTCACTCGCTGATCATTCTTTGTTTTATTGTCACTCGCTGATCATTCTTTGTTTTATTGTCACTCTGCTCCAGGTTTGTGCATGTATTTGGTCGCATACGTTGATTACATAGTTATAACAGGTAACGATGATGAGGGAATCACCAAATGAAATATCACTTTTTTTGGCACTTTCAAGCTAAGGATCTTCGTCAAGTGAAGTACTTCTTGGTATTGAGTTTGCTCAATCCAAATCACGAATTGGCATTTCACAGAGAAAGTATGGACATGATATTCTTGAGGAAACGGAGATGACCGATTGTAGGCCTATTGATTCTCCAATGGATTCAAATGTTAAGCTCTTACCAGGTCAGGGGAGCCTCTAAGCAATCCTAGAAGATATAGAAGGGTAGTAGGAAAGTTGAATTATCTTGTGGTGACTCAACCAGATATTAACTTCCCAGTTAGTGTTGTAAGCCAGTTCTTATATTCTCCTTGTGATAGTCATTGGAATCTGGTTACTCACTTTCTTTGATACATAAAATTTGCTCTAGGGAAAGGACTACTTTATGAAGACCAAGGACATGAGAAAATTGTTGGATATTCAAATGCAGATTGCAAACTAGTCAAGGTCACCCTGGGATAGACAATCTACTTCTGGATATTGTGTTCTAGTTGGGGCAAATTTGGTGTCTTGGAAAAGTAAGAAACAAAATTGGTTGCTAAATCTAGTGGAATTTTCTGGATGAGCTCGCCAGAAGTTTCCAGATTCCGACACTGTTCTTCAGGTTATTTCGTCTCAGGCTAGAGTTTTCTTTTTTTTTGGGGGGGGACACTAATAGCAATCTGTTTTCAGTCTCTTAAGTCCGATATTTTTCGCAGTTGAATTTTTATTTTTATTTTTTGACAAAGTAAAGGAGTTGAAATTTAGAGATAAAGTAAAAAGTGGAACTTGTGTGCGATAATAAAACTGCAATTCACATTACATCAAATCCAGTATTTCATGAGAGGATCAAACAAATAGATATGATTGTCATTTTGTTAGAGAAAAGGTACTCCCATGAGACATTGTCACAAGGTTCATGCGGTCAACTGATCAGCTTGCAGGCATATTCACCAAGTCCCTAGCCAATCTTAGAACGAGCTTGGAGAAGTTTTTCAAGCGCAACAGAGTATGTCATGATGACGACAAGATCATCATCCCTAGCCAATCTTAGAACGAGCTATATATGTAACAACCTTGGTACATATAATTTTTATGCACCAGCTTGAGAGGGAGTATTAGAATCCTGTGAATATTCTATAATATATATGTAAATATAGTAGATAGCTTGATTTACTCCTATTATAATTAGGTACTGATTTGTATTGATTTCCTTTCCTTTTTCAGACATGCATACTTAGCTATATAAACCCCCAGAGCTTGAGTGTATAATAAAGTTGAGTCTCTCTTAAACTCTTGTTTTTCACATGGATAATGAAAGAGTTGAATAAAAATGCCTTGTCAATCCACCCACATACACCATGTCTCTTTTTTTATAAGGACATACAACATGTCTCTCTTCCCTGCCCTGGGGCTCGATTTTGAAAAGAATGGGCAAGTTGAGAAGTGATTTCCTTTGGCAATGGAATAAACTAAAAAGCTTTTCTGCCTCATCAAATGGAGCAATGTCACCCAACCAAGAATAGTGGGGGCCTCAATATCAAGAATCTAAAGTGAAAGCTTACTGTTGAAAAGGCATTGGAGGTTCATCCAGGAGGAAAGCGCACTGTGGTGATAGGTAGCAGTTCACAGTCTCCTATTGAAGTCCTTGGTTAACAAAAGGTGCAAAGGATCTTCATGGAGGAATCTTGAAGAAAATACACACTATCTGGAGCAAGATTAATGAAAATTTGTTTAGCATTGAGACAGCAGGAAAATTAGATTTAGGGAAGACACTGGGTTGGGCATTCTCCTTCAAAAGATCTGTTTCGTAAAATTTATAGCATTCTTCTCTTCACAATGCTGTAATATCTACTGCACAAGGCTCGGATCTCCTTCGCAGAACAGATTTGAATGATTGGAAAGGAAAACGTACTTGTGAGCTATAATTTGTACTAGGTGACCAATCAAAGATGGACTCGGATACCTGTATGGATCATCAAAGTGGTAATCTTTTGGGTCAAATCATGCTATAAAAAGCTGTCTGCACATGATAATAGAGAATTTTGACCATGGTAATGTCACAACGAAGTACTGTTAAAGGTATTTTGGTTTATGGGTGGACAGATCTGTCTCACTAAGACAAACCTTTAAAGATGTGGTCTCCAATTCTGTAGCAGATGCCTTCTTTGTAAGGATCACCACAAAGATGTCTGTCGTCTTTTCTTCCATTGCAAGGCACTCACGTGTCGTGGACCATGTCTTTTGCTATACTAGAAGTAGAATGCTAAACTCCAGTTCGGAGTTTCAAAGTGTAAAGAGGACTCAATAATACATCAAAAATAATTCTGGAACACCATTCCAATTGCAATCTGGTCGATGATTTGGACCAAAAGAAACTATAAAATTGTGAAGGCTCAGAAAGAATTTACTTGGCCTTAAGTTGAGAACTCTTTTCTGTTAGCGTGTTGGTTCAACCTGGTCTTTATACATGATGGAGATGCCACTAGATATGATCCGGGATTTGAACAATTTTTAACTATGTATTGAAGCACTTGCTAAGTGATATTTTTTCTTCAATAATATCTTCTTATAACTGATCAAAAACAGTTCAATGAAAACACCATTGATGGCACAGAGATTTTCTTTCTATTCCTCGTGGGACACTAGTTACATGGTGCAATGAGATGTAAAGAAGAAAAGACCAATAATCTCCTCACATGTTTGCATGCTTAATTTTGGTAACAATTCCAGTTCTGACGTACTAGCTTCTATAACTTATCTTGCCAAATCCAGCGAACTACAAATTAAAAAAATGTTTCTTCTTTTATTTGGCATAATGATGAACTATACATAAAGTTTCTAATTCTATGCGGGCCGCGGCAGATATTGAGTTGCAGGTTATCAGTTTGTTCGTCAGTTATGGTTGTCAAAAAAAAGTTTGTTCCGAAATTATTTCTATTTGAAAAGAAAAGAATGGTGTTCTGGACCTTAAAATGTAAATTCATATTTAAAATCGATAACAATGACATGTCTATTTTGCCATTGCTTTAGAATTTCTATTAGATTATGTTTGGGCAAGAAATTGAAAAATCTTGCAGCAATACATTGCTTGCCTTTTTATTTCCCTGATTATATAGCATGTAGAAGAGTTGTTTTTATCTTATGAAGTGTGATTTCACTAAGCATCCAGTAGATGCAAAAGATACAAAAGGGGTGACCAGTAACAACAACAAACAACAACAACATACCCAGTGTGATCCCACAAGTGGGGCCTGGGGAGGGTGAAATGTACGCAGACCTTACCACTACCTCATAGAGACAGAGAGGTTATTTCCGGGAAATCCTCGTCTCAACAATAAAGCCTCATAAGCAGAAAATACTAGATACGGGAAAAAAGGGAAAGAACAGAAAAAGGACGAACGCCTAATAGTGAAAGCAAATGATAATATGTAAATACAGAAAAGTAACATTAAGAAATAACAAAAAAAGTAACAAATATAAGACGGATAATGGCAACATACGATAAAACCGACTACTCCTACTAACCTACTATATCACTAGGCCAGACATCATTCTACCCTCACGAACAACTTATAGAGCTAAGGAGCTGACAAAATCCAGGTAGTGATCTAAGTTATTTAAAGGGGAAGAGTTATCCCAGCTAAAAAGGTCAACCAAACAACTACCATTAAGCTTACAAATTGGAGTTCAAAATCCATCGAAAAATCTCCTGTTTCTTTCATTCCAAATACACCAAAAAATACAGGTTGTGGTCATGATCCAGATGTAAAAGAGTTCAAGGTGTTGTTTCTTCCTTTTAGTATGAAAGGAGTTCTCAGCTAAAAGAAAGACACAAGTCCATAAATTTCAGGCATGATACAGAATATCTTTTAAGGGAATAAAAATATAAAAATCGATATATTTCAATAATCCAAAGACTAGTTTCAAGTGCATCTGTTTTTGAACCCAATAAATACAAAATATGTATGGAACATACTTATCCTATTTCTTTCAAAACACAAACTATAGGGTAAATCAAACCTAACCTAACAAGAGAATCATTAGTTTCTGAATGAAGATTATTCGACTGTCACTCACTCATATAGACCCAAAACATTTTTCTAGGTAAATGGTCCTATATTTTCGTAATCACAATCATTTGGCTGATATTGACTTCAGAAAGACCAAATCTTGTACTAAATATTTTGGTAAAACAGGTGTAACTCCAATCAGTAAATCATAATGTCTCTAATGCAAATCATATGGGATAGAACTATAATTGCATTCACACTGACCGAATTTTCATTTCTTCAGCTTATCTTTTCGGTAAACAACTGCAAACGGAATCAGAATAACCTAACTTCTTGAAATGAAAACCATTTTACTATAGATGACTTCAGAGTCTCACAATTTGCTTCACTTTTTAAACTTATTTTCTGAGAAAACTAGTATTAGCTCCAGTCATCCAAAAAAACAAGAACAAGAAGAACCATATTGTTTCTAGATGAAAACCATTTGACCATCATTGACTACAGAATGACCCAAAATTGACTCCAATCCAATCCCAAGAAAACTCTCATTATAGAACGCTTTGTTATGCTTTCACTTCCATTACTTCTTTAAGGGTCTCCGAGAAACCGCCTCTCTACCAAGTCTGCATATGCTCTACTCTCCCCAGACCCCACTTTGTAGGATTATACTAATTTGACTATAATTGACTTTTCAATGACCCAACAATTCCTTCACTATTCTAACTTTAATCATCTAATTAAAACAACTCACAACTCAATTATAAAAAAAACCTCAACTTTCCAACAAATAAACCATAATTCTTCTTCTTTTTTTCCCTCCATCTATTGAGAAAACCTTGTATCACTCCAACAAAACATAATATTTTCTCAAGTCATACACATTATTTCTCATCGACCCAAATTATTCTTTCACAATTCTAACTTAACCCATACCAAAACGTTTTATTGACTTTTTCATTTTGACCATCATAAACTGAAAAGAAAAATTGAAAGAAAATTTTAAAACCTTACCGTATTTGAAGTACCGATACGTGGACGTTCGAGTGCAGCAAGTGAAGCGGCCATTGTCGTATAGGGGTTCAAGAAAGTGAAGCCAACATTGCAAAAACTGAGTTCAACCCGGATCGAGAGTATAATAGGAGATCTAAAAGGGGTAAAATAATCAGTAGAAGAAGAAAGAAGCAAAAGAAAAACAGAACAACAGAGAGATTTGTGTGTTGTGTCTTGTCTATTTTTGTTTTATTGTTTTGATATCTGAGGGGGTAGGGGTGGAGTGGATGGGTTGAGTTGGTGGAGTAGATTACAATAGTAGTACAGTTGATAATTAATTACACTTTACACACATTGTTTGATTGATGGATTGATTATTAATATTCCAATTGATTTATGTGTATCTTGATTACTTGTGAACTCAAATGACCTTGCTTTTTTTGTTTTTATCGTAATTTGAAAGCTAAATAAATTAATATAATATTATTATCAAGATTATGAAGTTGTGAATATTTATCATTGAAATTCATTATTCAAATAAGATAAGTAAATAATTTTGTATTTTTTATCTTTATTTATATTATACTAGATAATTAACATAAGTAATCTAATAAAGTTTATATATCTTAATATTAAAATGAAAAATTTACAGATACCAGATTATGTTAAAATATTTTCAAAATATTTCCTACATTTTCTATAAATCTTTAAAATCCTTGTTTCCTATTTTACGCTTGATTCACTTGAATCTTTCTGCTAAAAAAGAAGAGATAGAGCTCTTCCCCCAATTTATCCCCTCTCTCTTTCACCGCTGCCATGAACGAAGTTTTTGACGAATTTTTGAGCCTTTTAGAGCAATTGGACACATTACGAATAATGTTCCTTTCTCTGTACAGAGACTTGGTATTGAGACCTTCGTCACCGTCAGTGTCGGCAAAGCTTTACAAGTTTACAACGTATGCTCCCCTGCTTGACCATTCTCAATTTTTTTCCCAATTGGATGAAGAATTAATTATTCTTTTTTGGATTTTGTTTGAATGTGCAGTGCGCTAAACTCAATTTGATTCTTGTTGGTAACGTGGACGGCGGTGATAAGTCAGTCGGAGTTCAGATCCAACAGAGTAGGCATTGTATTCTCCGGCGAGCTCTTCCTCTTTCCTCTTCCATTTTGAACTTGAACTTGAAGTTCAAAGTTCACCTCAGACGACCCTCTTCAAGTTCAAAATCACCTAGATTCAAAAATCTCAAAAAAGAAAATCGAAAAAGAAAGCTCAGATATGGTGATTCGCCCAGATATGGTGATTCATGGAATATCAAATTGAGTCATATATGTTGATGATTCATTGAGACTATATGGGTAGAAAAATATAGTGATTCATGTGTGTAGTATGTATCTTGTATGGTAATTCATTTTAAAACTATGAGTTGTTAACAACTTTTTATGGTGATTCATTTATATATAAAACCGAGAGTATGTATCTTGTATGGTGATTCATTTCAAGACTATAAGTTGTTCACAAATTTTTATGGTGATTCATTTATATATAAAACCGAGAGTATGTATCTTGTATGGTGATTCATTTCAAGACTATAAGTTGTTCACAAATTTTTATGGTGATTCATTTATATATAAAAATCGAGTCATATATGTTGTTGATTCACTAGAACTGTATGGATTGAATACAGTAATTCATTGGGACACTTTTTCAAGTTGTTATAGTTTGACGATTCATTGGGTGCATCATACAAGGATGATACACCAAATTCATTGGGACACTTTTTCTAGTTGTTACAGGTTGATGATTTATTGGGTGCATCATACAAGGATGATATACCAATGAATCATATTAATGGGTTGATACATTGAGACAATGGATCATACAATATGATTTATTGCAATAAAATAGTTAACACATGACTGATCAACCACATTAGATATTGATTACAATGAATCATGACTTATGAATCATATATGGTGTAGTGTATTCGTAAAAATGACAATGTATCCACATAATTGTCTTTTATGGGATTTTTGTAAATATGAAAAAAGTTGGGATAAATTAAAATTTCTTTACTAATATGGGATTTATGTAAGTTATACTAATAAAATTAATAAAATACTCTAAAGTTATTAAGTTCTTTCTATATAGAAAATTTAGCATTATAAATTTATCTTAATTTCTTTTATTAATGTAATAATGCTAAAGTCCTAGTTATCTTAATTATAATTTTGGATTACAACATTATTTCTCGATATAATTGATTTTTCAATAGGGCTTGAACTCCCTAACTTGAATATTAAATTACTACAATACCCCCAATTTAAAAATCAATTTAGTATATCTTTTGTATTTTATATTAAATTTACTATATTATATTTTATATATTGATAGCAGATATTTTTCACATTGAAAGATGGTGACTTCTTTTCAAGGAGTTGTGACTTTTTCGAAGAGTTATGACTTTTTCAAAGGGTTATAACTTTTGCGGGTTGTGATGTTTTAAGGGTTGTGACTTTTTCGAAGGGTCTATACTATCTTAAAAGTATGAACTCTCTAACTTGAATATTAAATTACTATAATACCCTCAACTTAAAAAAATAATTTAGTATATTTTTTATATTGTATATTATATTTATTTTATTATATTATATATATTAAAAGCAGATAATTTTACACATTGAAGGAT
>DF357595.1:2278-48938 GCA_000787875.1 Solanum virginianum
CACATCGATGTTATACTATACTACTTGCAGAAGAAAAACAAGTATAACATCAATAGCAAGTACAAATACACCACGGTTGACTGTTTGTTTAACACCAAAATTGAGCAAATCTATGATGAGTATGCTGACTTAGAAAGCGAGAGATGCGTCGTAAAAGAAGAGAACGTCATACGTGAATACACAGACGAGTATAGGTTGATGGTTGTTATTCCATGGAACATGGTCGATCATGTTTTTATACCTGTTAATTTGAAGGAAAAAGTCATTGGGTTCTTGCTGTCTTGACTTTTGCGGAACGTACATTGATATATACGACTCATATAGATTAGCTGGACACGATGCAATTGTTAGCCGTGAAATACACAAACTTGCCGAGCTGCTGCCCATGTATGTGACCATGTGTTTTGATATCAACATCGATGACTCACACGATCAAAATATCGCTTTCGATGTGATATATGTGGATGGTATTCTGCAACAAAGATATGGTAGCATGTAAGTTTAACTCTCATTCTTCACTCCTTTCTTAATGTACAAATTTTGAAGTTTCTTTTAATTACAATCATTTTTTATACATACATGGATTGTGGCTTGTATGTGCTTGCGTATGCAGAGTACCTGAGTGAAGGCGAAGGCATTCCCGTTGATTTCTTTGATGCAGAGTTGCTTCGAATTGGATACGGTGCACTCCTATGGGAGTACGCCTCAAAAAAAGTTGCGGATGGTGCCGTTAGCGACAACGAGGCCCCTTCTAAAATCACTAGACCACCACATATTGAAATTGATCATAATATTTTAGGATTTTTTTGCTTTTTTTGATTCGTCGTACAGAATGATTTCTACTATGTTTATAGAACATGTTTTTTTTATGAAATAACTCTATTTTTTGGAGCTCACATGAAGCTTATTAGATGGAGGCAGTCAGTTGCAACTCAAGAATAAACCATGTATTAACTTAAGATTAAACCATGTATTAATATACATGATTTATATATCTATCATTTTATTCCAGGTCTGACATATTCATATGTTTGGTTCTTCATTTTTTATCAACTCTTTTTTGTATGTCGATTGACGTTTTCCATTTTTATCGTGACACTTTTTCATGAATTTTTTTAGTGACTGTTGCTTGCAGAAATATACTTCGACTAGTAAATTGGTCATAGATACATAAGCAGCCTTGTTGAGGAGTTTAAAAAGTTATTTTTTTAAGCTCACAATTTGTTCTCAGTTCCTTCTGATAAAAATGTGACCCGTGGGAAATCACTTGCTGAGCTTTGTTGTGAATCGCTGAAAGCTTTCAACCCCATAGTTTCTGTTACAAAAGGTTGGGATTTGTTTGTACTCTATTTTATTTGTAAACTCTTGACCTGCATACTTCCTCTTAACTCATCAAAGACCAGTGCATTTTAACTTTTTGTTATTGTTTGAACTGGTAATGATTTCTTAAGCTAGCTTAAATTAGCACAATGGGGCATATGATGCTTTCTCTTTTGATGAGGCTCGACCGGAAAGAGCCTTTCTACCCCACAAAGGTAGAGTTAAGATTTGCATCTCACCCTCCCCGGACCCACTTGTGGGACTATGTTGAGTATGCTGTTGTTGTTGGGCATATGATCTGAAATTGAATGCATGTTGACATTAAAATATGACTGTGTTAGTGATTCAGTCAATTAGTACTTATGGATAGACTTGTTGAGAGAAAAATACATACGCTAGAGATGGTTCTTTTGTTTACCTAAGTTTCTTTTTGTATCTGTTTTCTACCTTTTTTGCTTTCGTGACAAAATGGGATAGAACATGTTTCTTAGAATGAAATAACTCTATTTTTGTGGAGCTCACATCAAGCTTATTACATGGAAGCAGCCAGCCTGAATAGTATGCATGATTCATATATCTATCCTTTTTTTTTCCAGTTATGACATATTCATATGTTTGGTTCCACATTTTTATCAACTCCCTTTTTGAATGTTGAATTTATTGGACTTTTGCTTGCAAAAATATACACTGGCTAGGCTCAAAAACAAAAAATGAAATATATTGAATTGAAAATCGAAACATAATAAGGATATAAGGTCACTCATTCGACGTGGTAGAAGAATAGTTACATGAATTTGTGAAGAGTCTAAAAACTGCTATCAAACTTCCCTTGAAGTTATCAGGTTTAGAGATATGTATTATTACTCTTTCTTGTGCAAATTATGTATATTATAAAGGGAGATTATGCTACAAATCATATTCAAGAAAACATAACATGCATTTTGAACTTCCCTATCCAGAATGGAAGGAAGAGAACTCATATACTTTGAATACTAACCACGTCGAAGTCCTTAAAAAGGTTGGAGCATTTACATACAGGTGAACTCTCTAACTACTTTAGATTTTGTTTACTTCCTATCCTTGTATCACCCAGACGTTGTTCTCATTTCTTCTTTCCTTCCTCAGTGTCATTGTCTAGAGTTGTTAATGTCGAGATGTTGGACTTCTTAGGCCACTTCCAATCTTTTCAATATAGGATAATCCCTTGGGAGTAATACCAACTAGTATCCCTATGCAACTGTTGTAATTAAGCCTCCAAGCTACCTGTTGAACCATTCTTTTTCATTTCTGTATCTCCTAGGTCCGGACTCTAACAAATGAAATCGGATAAAGTGGTGTTTGTGCAGCAGAACTTAACACCTCTGCCTCTAGTTCCGTTGGAGATGACATACCAGTTAGTGGAAGTGGAGGTGAGGAATCGGCTGATGAGATGTTCAACTGTTCAATTGCAAGTGATGGATTTTGGTTAGAGAGTCCACATCTTCATTGGATACAGAGCTAAATGCTTATCACCTCAAATATGTCTACAATTATTTCATTAGCATACATATCTGCAAACCCAAAAAGTTCCCAAGACGTTCATTGTTGCATTATCGCGAGGTTTCTGCTACTAATAGACTACACTAGTTTAGTCTTTCTCATCAGAGCTTCAAAAAGAGATCAATACACTTGACGAAACTCAAAATAATAAATTATCAATTGAATAAGCAAAATAAAATTATTTTTACAATCAAACGTTCACATCATGAAAAATAACGATAGCGACACATTTTATTTGAACTTAAAATAAATAAATAAATAAATAAAAACAAAGCTACTTATTACGCGGCGCAGATCTACAAGCATGATTATGTCCTAGACTTCCACAAGTACTACAAGAATTACTATTCTTCTTTCCTTTAGTCTCTCTGTACGACTTATCGCGCTGCTTCTTTGGACTTCCATGGGGTCGTTTATACTTTGGCGGCAACACTACTTCAACTACATGCTCCGGTATGTTCCACTCTGTTATGTCTAGAAGAGGATACACAGGCACCTCGTATGTCTTTAAAATTGTTTGGCTTATAGTGATCAAAACAATATTTATTTGGTAGAAAATTTTTGCTCTTCAACACTGCCCAAGCATGCGCACATGGAATTTCATCAACTTGGAATCTTCTGCAACTACAACTCTTTTTTTCAAGGCATACTATATACTGTTTTCCTCCGTCACTCACAAAATAGACATAATCACTAGATGGAACAACTTGAAAACAAGGTAACTATAATACAATGCCAACGCATATAAAATTAATCAAAAAAATAAAACAAAACAATGATACATACTGTCATACATATGGATTGTTTCTCGTTATCTTCGAGCATCTCCTGAAATTTGGTCCCAAATAGCTTGAACGTAAATGAAGCTTTTTGTCGACTAGTGTAGTTCCACCTGGCAAATAGCAACCACACTTGCTCTAGGAAATCAAATATGTGCAACTTCATAGCCTCAACGAGCATGGAATTGATAGACTCCGCAATATTTGATGTCATAGTCCACCCTCGATTAACCGGTGCATACAACCTTGCCCACTTCTCATAACTCGCCAACTCCAAGTATTTTTTGCCTCTAATGTCAACTTTTTCAACCTTGGACATCAACATATCAAATATCGACTGTGTGTATGTCTTTGCCATATTGTAGAATACATCACCCAAAAGCTTATTTGCCTTTCTATAGTTCTTGCATATATTGTTCCACAGATGCCACACGCACGCGAAGTGCGGCACATTATTGTATGCTATAGAAACAACCTTTGTAATACTTTCGTTTCTATTCGATACAACACACATATTCTCCCTCTCTCCGAACGCTTCTTTAAATTGTTCAAAGAACCATGACCAAGTAACATCATTCTCGAAATCGATAACCCCATAAGCAAGTGGTAAGATATTACCTATCCATAAACATGTATACACCAATTATTATTTTTTCTATATATGTGAAAAAACTCACAAGTAAATAAGAAAACAAGAATGTATTCATGGACCAAAAATTATCTGCTCCATCCAAAGTATTTCCCACAACGAAAGCACCAGTGCATGCACCTCTGAGGTGGCTAGCATCTACAACCACAATTGGCCTACAATAATCGAACCCTTTTATAAAAGCATGCAACGATATAAACAGATACACAAATTGATTTTTAGGGTTTTTCTTCATTCGAATATGTGAACCAGGGTAGGCCTTATCCAATATGTACAAGTATCCGGAAAGTTTTTTGTACGATTTAGCTGGCTTCCCCATCAACGAATCTAACGCCTTTTCTTTGGCTCGCCATGCCATCTTGTAATTGACATCCACACCAAGATCCATTTTCACGTCTGATACGATATCATTTGGCGTGTATTTCCTCGTATGATCCCTCAATTTATGTGCAATAATCCCTCCAATCAATTCATCCTATCCTTTAAAGGACACGTATGCTCGTCGTAATAAGCCCTAATTCTAAACATTTTTGTCTTGTTAATACTCGACACCTTCATCAACCATTGAAATTGTTGAGAGACACACGTAAGGGTTAAACTGCAAAATGAATATATATCACAGACTTGGTAATTGACAAAAAAAGTATGCACGAAAAAAAGGGTTAATCTGCTAAATAAATTATAACAAAGATTTGTTAATTGACAAAAAAATGTATCCTATATATACATAAACTAAATTACACATTACTAAACAAAGCATCACAATTTTCTATTGAATAGAAAATTTATTTTTAAATACAAATACATCCCGCATAAGAAAAAATAAAAATTACCTAATAGCGTTAGACTTTGAACAAAGAATTGAAATCGATTATCGATTGCATACTTATCCATGACAGCCTTTAGTGAGACTTGTCCACTATGCCTGATCAACCGCTATTTCCTTCACATTTCGATTAGCAATAATCAAACAACCGGCCTCATCATAAATTTCTTCATCAACAGAAACGACATTCATTTGAGAAAATGTATCGTTTGTATTATCATTTCCACGATTGTATTCAAGCTGCATAACCTCTTCAGGAATTGCAACTTTTCCATTAACTAAGCAGCTTACATCTTTATCAACAACGGTTACGCATAAAGGATATGCACCAAACCCTATGTTCGATTTCTTTAACTGAACATACACTCGAACAACCATGTCAGTCATTATGTATTTCCAAAGGCACGTTGACATCTTCAACAGTGTATCTGATTTTTAGAAATTTTGTAACCAAATCAACATTCAATTAATTTGAAATTGTACCAACCAAATTATCATATAAAGCATATTCCCTTAGCACAATGCCATCTACGCTATATTCGATGAAGCAATTGTCTTCATTTCATTCCCCCGAATGCCTGATTAAAATTGTTATGGTTGACATTTCCTATTCCATATTTAAAAAAAAACCATATTGATGTTAATAGAATATAGATCAATTGATACAATAAAATCAAAATTAATAGACTCCAAAAACCTAAACCCGATACTACCTCTGTATGAACGATAACAATTGTGATTATTGGAAAAGAGAAAAAAAAAAAAGGATGATGAAGAGGAATTTAGAATAAAACTTTCTGAATGATCATTTTTAGCTATTTTTTATATTTAATACAATTAAGAGAAGTTTGACAATTCTAATTGGGACAACCATTGATGTAATTTTGTTGTTACCATTTAAAAAAATGGTTACATACTTACCTTAATAATATATGTATCATATAAAGTAATCCTAATATACTAAATTAATTGTCGTATTTTTGTATCTTTTTTACATATAACTTGTAGCTATTAAAGGTAATTATAATAAATGTAACTAGACAAATATCATAACTCATAAAATATAGCTATTTTTGTAAGTTCCTATAAATAATTTGACTTGAATCTATTAAGGATAAATAATTTCAAATTAGATATATTTTATGTACTTTTCCCTTTTTGAAATTATTTTACATGTCATATTTTTTAAGAGAAATTTTTAAAAATAACTATAATTTAGATATCTATCATTCATAACAACTTAAAAATGAAAAAAATGAAAGATGAACGAAATTTTGGCAGAAAGATTAGAGATGTTAGATACAACTTGTATACTCTAAATATAAATTACATCTATAAATATATTTGATATATAAAAGCTAACACATATTTTATTATTATTATTATTATTATTATATATTTGACGCATACAAATTAATATAAATTGACAAAATTATATATTAGGAAAATTATTAAAGTGAAATTTTTATATGTTTATTTTATATATTTGAAAAAATACAATTACTATAACTGAATTAATTTTATAGGCAATGAAGGAGTGAATACTGTGAATATAGAATAAATAGAGATGAAGAAAGAGAAAAGAGGCAAGAGAAAAAGAAAGAGAGAGACGAGCAGTATTCAGAGAGGTGCTAGTGCTAACAAGGACGATAAGTTGTTTTGACAATTTACCAAGTTGAGAGAGTTTAATCACAGGTGTGCCTACCACATTATGTCCAACCCCCGATATTGAGAACAACCAAAGGATCACAACAAAAGATTCAAGTGGATCTAGAAGCTAAACCGCCACAACAAAATGAAATACCTCATGTGGCTCATGCACCATGGTAGGCTTAAAACCATTCTGTACCTTCACAGACCGTGTCACGAACTTGGTCACAATTCCAACGAACCGTGTGGCCTAGCGAACTTCTCCACTCAAGTTGCTAGTCAACCTAACTCTTAACACTTAGCAGAATGTTAAAAGACTAGGCGAAGAACCTATGAAGGAACTTGGAACTCTTGAGGAACAAAGAAAGAAACTTTATATTAAACTCTTGAATGTTTTACAATGCTTTGCTTGTCTGTGACTTGCTTTGCTGGCTCGGTTAAAAATGAAGAATGGGGAGGGGTATTTATACTACCCCACTTCCTCAATGGACGACTAGGATCTATTTGATCCAATAGCTACAAAGGAGTCTCTAGAAAACTCTACCAAAATATCTAAGATATTTACAAAGGGTAAGAAATCTCTACACCTATCTTGAATGCTCTGGAACCTTCCAAGCCTCTCCTTTAAGATCCACATATCTCTAGGGAATTTTAGAGAATTCTGGAGTGCTCCAACTTATTATTGACGTTTCTAAAGCATTTTGGGGCAGAATTTGAGCGGCTCGTCACATTCTCTCCCACTCAATATGGCGACGTCCTCGGCGCATCCTTCTTGTATGCCTAGATCAGGTCCTGATAATCCCATAGTGCAAGCTCACATTCCCAGTTTGCCTCGTTATTGGGAGATCCTTTTCATTTTACAAAGTATGTCATGTAGCTCGGATGACTCTCACGTCTCGAAACGGCTCGGTGCACAAGAATTTCCTCAACTTTTCGTTCAGGTACCATAGTGATATATGTAGGTGCTCTCTTTGACTCACCTCATCTTGTATCATTCTCATCTTGATGTTACGGCTTCATCAGATGAAAAACAAGATGCATCTCTAAGTGGGAAGGAAATTCAAGCGATAGGCTACCTTACCGTTGTGTTTCTCGATGGGAAATGGTCCCTCATAGTGCCTTTCTAGCCCTTTATGCACCTTTGCTGACCTTCGACTTTGATGAGGAAGGAGCTTCACCATGACCAAGTCACCTTCCTCAAACTTCAGATGTCTTCTTTTCGCATTAGCCCACTTTTTCATTTTCTGTGTGGCCTTTGCTAAGTATGCCTTGCTAAGTCGGACTTCTCATGCCATCCTTTGACAAACTTGTATGTTGCGGGATTCGACCCTTTGTAACCAATGACTATAGTTTGTGGTGTCATTGGTTGTTTCCCCACTGTTAACTCGAATGGACTCGCCCTAGTTGATTCACTCTTCTAGAAGTTATAAGAAAACTGGGTGATGTTAAGGAGCTTGGTCCAATCCTTCTGGTTGGCACTGATGTAGTGCCTTAAGTACAACTCCAGCAACGTGTTTACCCTCTCAGTTTGGCCATCAGTTTGCAGGTGAAAGCTTGTATAAAAGTTTAGCTTGGACCCCATGATTTTGAAGAGCTCCATGAAAAATCTTCCCGTGAAGCGAATGTCTCGATCGCTGACTATGGTATTTGGTATGCCCCAATATTTCACCACATGTTTAAAGAACAATTTTGTAGCATCTTCAACATTAAATTTAGTTGGGAATGGTGTGAATACTCCGCACTTGCTGAATCTATCAACTACGACCATAATGTTGCTGCATCCTTCTGACTTCGGCAAACAAGTGATGAAATCCATGGAGATACTTTCCCATGGTCTCTCGGCAATTGGTAATGGCTCTAATAGACTAGAAATGGGATGATGTTCTACCTTGTCTTACTGGCACACAAGATAAGTCTTGACATAGAGCTCAACATCATCCCTCGTCTAGGACTAATAGTAAGCTTTCTCAATGAGTGTTTCCTTTGCGAACTCCGAGGTGACCTGCCCATTTTGAGTCATGGCACTTCTTGATGATCTCCTTCCTTAAGCCTCCCTATTTTAGCACGTATACTCGGTTGCCTTTGGTGATGAACACCCCATCCTCAAGCTAGAATTGGCGCGTCTTCACCTGACTTGCCAAACCTATTAAATTCTTGGCTTGTGGGTCTTATTCTAGCCTCTCCTTGATATGATAGACCAAAGGGAAACTCGGACTAGTGATGAAGGCAAGTTTGGCCTTTCTACTTAGTGCGTCGGCCACAATGTTCCCCCTTGTCTGGCTTATACTCATCACGAAGTCGAACTCAGCCAAGAAAGCCTGTCACCTTACCTACTTTGGTGTCATCTTCTTTATCTTAAGAAAGTAGCTGGTGGCGACATTATCGATCTTTACCACAAACTTTGTGCCCAACAAATAATGTCTCCACATTCTCAGGCAATGTACCGTAACCATCATCTCCTTCTCTTGGACCGTGTATCGCTTCTCAGCGTCATTAAGCTTACAACTCTTGTAAGTCATCGAATGACCCTCTTGCATTAGGACCCCTCCTAAGGCAAAATCAAAAGCATCCGTCTGCACCTCGTATGGCTTAGTGTGATGGGGTAAGGCCAACACCAGCTCCTAGATCAAGGCTTTCTTAGCTTCTCGAAAGTGGCTTGGCATTTCTCATCCCAATCCCAAGCTCGATTCTTCTTTAACAGGTCAGTGAGGGGAGCGACTATCGCTTAATAGCCCTTGATAAATTTCCTATAATAGTTAGCCAATCTAAGGAAAGAACAAAGCTCTAGCACCTTCCCTTGGTGGCTCCCATTCCTGTATAGCACATACCTTGGACTCATCCATAGGAAGCTTGCCCTCTCCAATGATGTGCCCTAAGAAGGTGACTTTCCGTTGTGCAAATGCACATTTCTCCTTCTTGACGTACAACTCGTTCGCTTGGAGTACTTGGAAGACTTGTCTCAAATGATTTACATGATCTTCCAAAGTGTTGTTGTATATGACAATGTCATCGAAGTACACCACCACAAACTTATCCAAGAACGGTTATAGGACTTCATGAGGGTGCAAAATGTTGCAGGTGCACTTGTGAGTCCGAAAGGCATAACAAGAAATTCATACGAACCATACCTTATGACATAAGTAGTCTTTGGTTCGTCTCCCTTGGCAATCCTTACTTAATAGTATTTGGACCGAACATCCAACTTGATAAACCACAGTGCTTGGCCAAGTTGATCAAAGAGATCAATAATGAGTGGGATCGGATACTTGTTCTTGACCGTGATCTTGTTGAACGCCCGGTAGTCGATACATAACCGAAACAATCCATTGTTTTTCTTCTGAAATAAAACCGCGCTCTATAAGGTGCTTTTGATGGACGAATATATCCCATATCCATCAACTCCTTCAGTTGCCTCCTTAATTCTTCAAGCTCCTGAGGCGCCATGTGGTATGGCACTGCTGCTGTGGGGTGGCACCTGGTACCAGCTCTATTTTATGATCTACCTCCCTCTTTGGTGGTAACCTCTTCGGCAACTCAGGCAGCAACACGTCCTTGAATTCCTCCAAGACATGAGTAACTCTTTGGGAAGGTGTTCAGTAGGAGGACTCGTTACTTCTTTCTTCAAAGCAACGAGGTAGGTTAGCTGCTTTTTTTTTTTTATGCCTTTGGAGAGTTGTAGGGCTGAAATCTTCTTTTCTCGGAGTTGGTTTTCCCGCTCTAGTGGTACTAGGCGAGTGTTGCCTTCCACTAAGATGCACATTGCGTCCGTAAAGGCGATGGGAATGGCCTTAATCCATGAACTCTATACCCAAGACAAATGGATAATCATCCATGGTTACAATGGAGAAGTCTGTGTGGCCGTTCCAATCTCCCAAGCTTACCTTAATATTTCGAGCAACTCCAGAGGTGGTGCTTGGTTCCAAATTGATAGCCTTGAGCAATCCTCAATCTATCTCATAGTGAATGCCCAACCTCTTAGCTTCCTCTATGGTGAGAAAGTTGTTGGTGGCTCTTGTGTCAACTAGTACCTTCACGGTATGCCCTTCGATCTTGGCTTCTGCGAACAACCCTCCCTTCTTCTAATTCTTGGGCACCTCTACTTTTGCCTTGATTGAGTTAAGGAGTTGTAGGGATGCTACTTTCTCCTCTTCCTGTTCACGCTCCTCGATCAATGCAAAAAGTTTGGCCCTCTTAGGGCATTCCCTTGCCCTATGTGGCCCTTCACAAAAGAAGCACTTAAGCGGGGGTCTTTCACCGACTTTGTGCTCCTTGGGTCCCTTCGCTTTATTGATTGTCTCTTTGCCACGATATGGGTCTCCTACACTCTTTCCCTTGTCGCCCTTGTCCTTTAGTTTAGGTTTCTCGACCTTCTTAAACTCGATAAGGGCCTCGACAATGAAAATGATGGTGGTCAAGTCTTGAGCCCCCCGTCTTTGGATCTCAAGCCTAGCCCACTATTGTAAACCATTCATGAAGGCAAAGAAAGCTTTTTTATCAGGGTAGTTAGGGATCTCAAGAAGTACCTTGGTAAACTCCTTCATGTACTCCCGTATGCTCCCTTTGTGTTGCAGTCACCTTAGCTTTCCCTATGCCTCTTCCTCAACATTGCTGGGATAAAACTGCTTCTTGAGTTCAACCTTAAATTCAGCCCAAGTGCTTATAGAGCATGTGCCTCTCTCAATGTCCCTTATCTTCTCCTCCACCATACCATCGCGATATCCTCGAGGTAGAGACTAGTCATATCAACCTTTTGCGCTTTGTCAGTCATGGCGAATGTCCTGAAGTATTGCACCATACTCCATAAGAAATTATCTACCTCCTTCACATTTTTTGACCCTTTGAAAGACTTGGGTCGTGGAATATCTATCTTAGAAGGGGCGGTCCTTGCCTCGGACGTAGATGGACTTCCTTGGGCAAGAGCCCTCTTGTACAGGCTAAGCTCCTCCTTTGTGCTTTCCAGCTTGTGCAAGAGCCTCCCTAGCTCTTCCTAGATTGAAGAAATCTCTGCCGTATAAGACTCTTCCATGGCCTTCACATTATCAAACATTGGACAAAGACTTGATTCATGATGGCTTGCATCTCCTCCCGCAAACCATCCATGCCTTCTTCGACCTCCTCGAACTTTTCATGCCCATTGGCTATTGCCAGCTCCACCTTGGCTAGCCGTGTCTCGAAACCTCCCATGGTTTCCCTCAATTGAGATCTTTGGCTTTTGAATTTCTTCTCGACTACTTACTAGTTTGGGTAATCTCGCTTCCACCTTCTATCTCCCTTGATGTTTTAACGGTCTTCGAACCTGGCTTTGATACCAATTGTCATGGACTTGGTTGCATTTTCAACAAACCGTACGGCCTAGCGAACTTCTCTACTCAAGTTGTTAGTCAGCCTAACTCTTAACGCTTAGCAGAACATTGAAAGACTAAGCGAAGAACTTACGAAGGAACTTGGAACTCTTGAGGAACAAAGAAAGAAACTTTATATTAAACCCTTGAATGCTTTACAATGCTTTGCTTGTTTGTGACTTTCTTTGCTTGCGTGGTTGCAGATAAAGAATGGGATGAGTATTTATACTACTCCACCTCCTCAATGGACGACTAGGATCTATTTGATCCAATGTCTACAAATGAGTCTCTAGAAAACTCTACCAAAATATCTAAGATATTTACAAAGGGTAAGACTTCTCTAGACCTCTCTTGAATGCTCTGGAACCTTCCAGACCTCTCCTTTAATACCCATATATCTTTAGGGAATTCTAGAGAATTTTGGAGTGCTCCAGCTTATTATGGATGTTTCTAAAGCATTTTGCGGTAAAATTTGAGCGGTTCGTCACAACTGGCATGGACATTAACTCTTTTTGTCATGTCTGCAATTAGTTTGCTGAAGACTTTAATCATGTCTTCTTCAGATGCGCCAAGGCCCAAGAATTCTGGACACGATTATCAACAACAACATCTATCTAAATCAATTCCATGAGGATCAATTTAACCTGAATACCTGGGAAGAGCTCTAGACTACCAACAAAAGAAAGCCCTACAACATACAATGGTAAATTAGGATACTTTACTTTGCTGGTGCTTCTGGAATATATGGCAGCAAAAAAATTTTAATCTCTTTCGGAGGAAAAGAGACACTACCTTCTTTAAGAACAACCTTAATCAAACAGTTGAGTACTGCCTTATCATCAATAATAATAGTGACACCCCAAGATCTAATCATATGACTACTGCCCTAGTTGAGTGGGAAATCCCTCTTGGATGTTCCTTGAAGCTTAACACAACGAAGCTATGGGATCAAACACAAGATATAGTGGGCTGAGAAGAGTCATTAGAGATCACAAAGGGGAATGGGTTATAGGTTTTACCTGCACCTTTCCACTCCATGAGTTCATATTTCTTTACTCCGGGCCCTTAGGACTGGACTTAACATTGCCATCACTAATAACATGCTCCTGCTAGAGGTTAATATGGTCTTATTGAAAGTTGTGTAAATGTTGAAAGATGATTACTTATTATATGCTATCATTTTCCATGATTACAGGTCCTTGATGCAGAGCTCAAGGATAGTAGCAGTGAAGCACATCTTCAAAAGAACAGAATCAACTGACAGATGCACTGAGCAAGGAAGGGACAAAGAGGCGTCCGAAAGTAAAATCAATTTTTTGTCAATTCCCACCAAAATATGCTCAAAACATATTTTGATCGAATTACTATGAAAACTTGTATAAACATACTACTTCACAATGTAATATGTATGTACCAAGCCCTCTGCTGGCCAAACAATTGATAGAGATACCCTATGGGCACTATTTTGTAGACTTTATTTTAATATATAAAATCTCTTAAACCCCCTCCCCTCCCCACCCCTTGCCCCCAAAATATAATAACTTTTTTAAAATGTTATTATTATAATTTGAATTTTAAAATACTTTTTTAAAAAATTTAATATTTAAATTAATAATTTAAAATCTAATATAAAATTATCAACAAACATGTGCTCACAAAAGAGAAATTATTTCTAATTATAATATAGTAATGTTTTTAAAACAAAATTTTATTTTAAAAGGAATAGATGTCAGCTGAAATACATAAAATGGGATAATCTAATAAGTTTGTCGACTAACCGATCTCTATCATCACCCCCCCGAATTGCGTCTGGACTAATTTGGAGCCCTAGTTTTCTGTTCTGAACTGTGAGCTCCATCAACAAGGCGTAAGCAAAGTACACTTCAGTCGAAGAGATCAGAGAAAGCTACCTTGACTGAGAGCTACAGAAGCCAGCCATGCCGGACTATGAAGCAAATGGAGAAGACATAGACAATTACGGCTCTTCTCCCATTCCCAAATCCAGAAGCAGCCATGGAGGCTATAATCCCGATGATTACACCGACTCCAAGCCTCAGGTACTAAAATACTCTCTATCTCTTTCTGACCATCCTCTTTCCCCCATTTCTTTTTTTGAATCGAGCTATGGCTGAGACCTTGGAAATATAAACTGGAGATTCCAGGATCCACTGAAACGGTGCTTGAATCCACTACAAACACTCAGTAGTGCCTTAGTGTTCCTACATAACCTAGCTCCCAAACTAAGAGAAGGAGGTGCCTGATCAATTTCGGGAACACCCAAAAGCTCCCATCTTTTTCTAGAACAACAGAATGAAGGCATATTTGCACAATACATGTGTTTGTGGGCAGTAGCAAGTTTCATGTTAGGTTGATGGAGGCAAGCTGGTTTGGGGCAAGTTTCCCATACTAGTGCTGGTGGATGATAGTAGGTTGCTGGTAGACTAGTCGAAGCAAGCTGTTTATCCGATAAAGTTGTTTATCTGAAAGGTCTGATCTGCAGAGGGAAGTGTTATGATGGAATGGAACAATGGTTTTGTTTAGGTGTTTCATAATGATTGTATTAGAGGCCAGTTATGAGTATTGCTTCTCGAACTGTGTGAATCATTCTAATGGTGAGCATTCAAATATTATAGGCTGTTTGTGTAGGTGCTCTCTGCTTGATGGGATCAATAATAATAGTGACACCCCAAGATCTAATCATATGACTACTGCCCTAGTTGAGTGGGAAATCCCTCTTGGATGTTCCTTGAAGCTTGTGATCCATGAGTTCTGCTTAATCAGTATGGGGGGTGGGGGGAATTAAAAGACGGATGTTGCAGCTGCATAAACAGCTTGCCTTGCACATTTCTTGAATTCTCAGAAAAAACTTCTCCATCCCTGCAGGGGTAAAACTATCGGGGTGACCCTGCTTTTGTAGTTCTGATATGTGTAAACTGAGCATCCCAAAGGACTGTCTTGGGTTTTTAAACGTTTCCCCATAGTCTTAATCAGGTTGCTTTCTTAGCATTAATTTTGGTGCTATAGTCTTTTGCCATCTTTCAACTCTCAACTTTTATGATTTGAGCCTCAATATAATTCCTTTTCCATCTATCTCCAAAAAGTTATAATTCCTTTTCATCCTTAGTTTTGTATTCATGTGTCTTCTAGTTTCCTGCACTTGCTTATTAATATAATTCCTTTTCCATCCGTAGTTTTGTATTCAAATGTCTTCTAGTTTCCTTCAACAACAATCACAACAACATGCCCAGTGAAATTCCACTTCTAGTTTCCTTCACTTGCTTATTTTTTCTACTTGTGTGTTCCTTCCAGCATTGTTCTCGTGAATACGAAAAAGATAGGACCTCATCAAGAAGCAGGGAAAAGGATAGGGAGAAAGGGCGCGATAGGGACCGGGGCAGGGAAAGAGACAAAGACAGGGACAGAGAGAGGGAGAAGGACCGTGATCGTCATCACAGAGATCGTCATAGGGATCATAGTGACAGAAGGGAGAGGGAGAGGACCCGAGATAGAGATGATGATGAACGTCATCGGACTCGTGATTATGACAAGTAAGAGCTACAACACGTCTTGATGTTAGTATTTGCATTGCTTTTGCAATTTCACCTTGACTTTATGTTACTGTTATGAGTCGGATACAGACTTGAGGATCTTGCTTTATGATCTTTAATTTCAAGTTGTTGTTGAGTGGTAGTGGAGGCATGCTTCATTTTCAGTTTGTGATATGTTTAAATTGTTTGCTTAAGGGAAAGAGATCATGACAAAGATAGAGAGAGTCGGCATAGACACAGGTCTCGCTCAAGGCGTAGATCAGGGTCTCGATCTCGTTCTCGATCCAAGAGGTTAGTTGTCTGATGATATACATTCTCACTGGAGCATTTTCATGTTATATTTTCTTTTGAATTTCTATATTCACTTAAGACAGGTTTTTTCTGCTTGAACATCAGTTTATAGTTTTTGTAAATACTAATTTACTGTAAATTTTTTGAACTTATATAACACTCCTTGATCTGTCAGGCTGGAACGAAATGACCAGTATCCGATCTTTACGTAGAAGTGCACTAAAATGTTACATGGAGATTTTCTTATTTTAGCCTTTTGCTTGTGTGACTTAAAATTTGGTTAATGGAAAGATTTATTTATTACAAAAACTTAAATTGGTCTGAGATTCTTCCACTATTTTTGGAGATGAAGTGGCCCAGAGGTTTCTTTTTCTCCCTTGGTTTTCAGTTACCTTGTATCACTGTGTAGTTTACACAGTTAAAAGAATCTTACGATTAGTGCTTTTGAGATCGCACTGAGCAATTTATGTCGCCTTGCCTTGCTTGTCATTGTATAAGGAGTCTGCTTTGGCTGATTTTTGTTTCTTGGAGAATTAAATAATACTGTCAGTTGTCATTCATCTCACTGTGGACTTCTAATCTTTGGAAGATTGGCGAGCTATGGCTGAGACCTTGGAAATATAAACTGGAGATTCCAGGATCCACTGAAACGGTGCTTGAATATAGCATATATCAGTGGGACTTGCATAAATCAAATTGCACGATCAGTTGCATTATAAAATAGTTAGAATCTTATTCTCACAGCCTGCATTGATTGATCTCCTGAATTTTTCTTTAGGCCAAATGACATGCTTTGCATGTATTTTACAATTTACATCTGCCTACTTCTGGAACATATTTGCAACGTCTAATGTGTCTTGTAATACAGGCTGCTATTTCTGAAACTTCTATAGTACACAACTGGTCAAATTTGTTGTAAATGGTCATCTTGGAAACAGTGATTCATTTTCCTTTCCGTGCTTGGAGGAAAGTACTTACCCTTGTTCTTGTCCTGTCATGCCTACACTCCACATTAAGATGGTGCGGTTTAGGAGTATTTATCTACTGAAACAAAAGAAACTTAATTGTACATTTTCCTTGTTGCGCTATTGGCCCTGTTAAGGAACTGGCAAATTTTACCTTGTATTGTACCGGGTTTTTTTTGGGTAAAAAATTCTTTTATGTATGTTCCAAGAACAAATTGAATGGCTAATGTTTTGTGGATCATTAAATGTTATATTAGCAGTCAGGTTTTAGTCACTTTATTGTTATTAATTTGTATTTTTTCAGCAAAAGGATCAGTGGTTTTGATATGGCACCTCCTACCACTGCAATGTTACCTGGTGCTACAGCTGCTGCAGGTACTTGTTTCATCATTAAGGTTACAGCTGAAATTATGTTGATAACTGCCACATTTTTCTTTGACATAGTGTGGAAGTTCATATCAAAATGCATGGTTACGTTTTGGTAAGCTATTGTTTCTTTAACTTCCACCTATTTTGGTATTGAGTCATAGAATAGATTGGCTGTTTTATTTTCTTTATTGTTTACTTGGTGAAGTAATTCTGAAACTGAGGGTTTTTGGTTTCTTGTTTTGTTTGGTGTTTGTTTGTTTGTTTTGTATGTCTTGTCTTATGTCCTAAGAAGGCAATGTTGGGCTACTTGCCCCACTGTGCTGACAATGGGTGTGAACCGACTTCTGTAGCTTTTATGTACAAGGAAGAACCAATACAGGTCTTGTTCATCTTCATCCAGGAATTGCCTGTTTGGTAGTTACAAATATTTTCTTAATACACTGTAAAATTTCCTCTCCTTATATTGTTTTACTTAGATTTCTGAGTACAGAATTCAGTTATTCTTTCAAAATCATTTTTAAAATGGAACTGCTCATGTAAATACTCACTCTCTTATTGTTTAAGGTATGTCATGATGTCATTTTCAACTGTATCTTGGTTATCTCTGCAGGTCAAGTTCCTGGGACCAACCCAGCAATTGCTGGAATGTTGCCTAACATGTTTCCTTTAACATCGGGCCAGGTATTGTCGACACTCCCTTTTTAGTTGTATGGATTCGATGCTATTTTCAAGATTCTCATATATTTGTTCTCTGATGGAATTGTGGCAGTTTGGTGCTCTTCCTGTTATGCCGATCCAGGCAATGACACAGCAGGTTCGTAATTCGTTAGTAAGCTCATGGTGCAATGCATTCCTCTTTTTACCTAATATATTTCCTAACTTGTGTTATCAGGCTACTAGGCATGCTCGACGAGTTTATGTCGGTGGACTTCCTGCTACTTCAAATGAACAGGTATTAGACCATGCCCCACCGATCTCATGAAGTTGTTGGTCTTTTTGACATTTCCATATAATGTTCATTTTTTGAAACAAACTACAGGGGCATTCTCCTGTATTTTTTTCATAGTAGTTTTAGCTGTTTCTTATATTTTCATCTTTCTTCTCCTAAAAATATCTGAGATACTATGGGCTAAGAATTACTTTGGTACGTATTTGGAATCTCTAATGATTTGGCTTTGGCTGTTTAAAATTTGGTCACTCAAATTTAGGAAGTTACCTTGTTTATTGTCATTGGTATCTTTCAAAATCATTTCGATATTTTTATTATGGTTTAATACTTCTTACATTTTATGGATATAAAATTTGTTACACCATTTTGCTCATCATTATAACTTTGTTATTCTGTTTCATTGTCTGCATAGTATGACATCGGTAGTAATACCTTTCTTACTGTTACGGCTGTGAAAATCTTTACTAGGCTTTTCACTTTTTTCTAGAAATCTCAGTAAAATATCAGAGAACCAACCTCATTTCATATCGCATTAGTATTATTTCTAATTAGAGAACTTATCTGTTCTTTACGCGGTCGTTAAATAACCTATTAAACTTGCAAAAGAAATTATATTTAAAAAAAATTAAAAAATCATGAGAAAGCTTTAGGAAAATTGAGAAACTCACAATGTAAACTAAATGAGAGGACCATTACACTACGTATTCAAAGAAAATGGATGTAAGATGACAAAATGTTAATGTGATTAAAAATATATCTAAAAGTTTAACTTTTAGAACTTCTAGTGATATATCAACATTTAAGTAAAGAGCTGTCCAATTAGAAACAAAAATAGGGTTAAAATATTTTATTGAACTTGTACAAATAAAGGGTTAAAATATTTTATTGAACTTGTACAAATAAAGTACACAAAATTTGACATTGTCATGCGCAAATCTCAAAAAATTCAAATGAATGATTGTATAAACTTACCGTCGATTTATTTTATCCTTTTACATGCTTCAATCATAACATTTTTTCATAAATAAAATTTCCTTCCAAGTATGGATTGATCTCTTTTTTAATAAAATAATTAATCATTGAATTTTTTTATCGTTTTAGTCAAATTATAAAACATTTCAACTTCACATATGACGTACATCTTACTTGTTCAGAAGAATCTTTTCCATATAAGAGTTTTCTAAAATTATTTTTCATTAAGAACGATGAAGATCGTAATACATAAACTGGAGATTTAAGTTGCATTTGAGTAATCACAATTGACTCACTTTTGAAAAATATCCTTACAAATCAGTGTCACCATAATTTACGAGTAATTATTGCTGATACTTTTCCAAGAATTAGAAGAAGAGTCCCAGTATTAGGAGAAGAGAAAACATATACTCTTCCAATTTATGTGACACACTTTCTATTTAGTCAGCTAAATGAAAACTATTTTACTTTATAATTTCCTTTTAGTGAAGTTTTAGAATTTCAAAAGCTTTTCTTTGTTTCTTAAATTTTGAATCAAGTCAAACTGTGCCACACAAATAGGACGGGAGAGAGTACTTAAAAGCACAACAATAACAACAACATACCTAGTGGAATCCCACAAGTGGCGTCTGGACGGGTAGAATGTACTTAAAAGCATTATTACAAATTCTTAAAATTGCTTAATCGCTATCTAAGTATTATACAAGTACTCTTTGGTTCTATTATCGATAGTTATTACCATTACACACTTTAAAAAAGTTTCTTTTTTTCCATAATTCTTTCAGGGACTTAAAAAATCGTCTACACATGGTTCACATAAAATTAGAAGACCAGGATATTGTTGACCAGATTAAACAATGGTAACTCAACTAAGATAATGACTGCATTTATATTAAACAAAACCTTATGAGATATGATTTCGGAAAGAACCAACGTAACTACAAATGTTAATTACAAAATACATAGTTTCATATTATCTTAAAAATATCAACATGGTCACGGAAGTATACCGTTCTTCTTGGGTTGTTAGACTACAGATGAAACTATGAAACTATATCGGTAGCCATATATCTGGCAATTTACTTCTGGAATACAGAGTATATATATGGAAGAATAACTTCATGAGAAGAGTGCAAGAAATCAAACATACATGTAAACTCATTGATTAAACTAAAGAATAACAGTCTCGGGTGGGGCTTCTTATAAGATGGCATACCCGCTCCCTTCCTGGGCTCATTGTTGTGACACCTTAATTTGATTTTGTAAGGGGAGAGAAAGCTGCACCTTCCGGAATGAACAAATTTTACTAAAGAAAATGAGATTTTAGTGGGTTTTGGATAGTAATAGTTGTCTCTCTACATTTCCCTCAAAACAATATTTTGTGGGAGAATTGCTAAATAAGAGAGATTCTGCTCTTCGCTTTACCTTATACTAACAAATGTGTGTGTGTATATCTCTGCAGCTGTGTCCATCTACTTGACTGCCAAAGGACATGGAATACAAAATGCTAAATCAGTATATAACGAATAACCACATTGATGAATTATAATATATATAGTATTAAATGCTATTGTAAAAGCAAAGAATGGAAGTAGTAACCGAAAAGCCCATTGTTGACTTTGCTACGTGAATGTCTGTCTTTTTAATATAGATTTTTAGGCATCTACACTTTAAATTTGATATCAGAAATTAGGAAATGATCAAAAATAAGAAAAAAAAATCCAACCAAACCAGAAAAAAGATAAATGTCAATGCTGGCTATGAGAGGTGCCACCTCACTCTCTTATTATCCAGCTATATATATACACACACATATATATATATATATATATATATATATATACACACACATATATATATATATATACACACACATATACATATATATATATACACACATATACATATACATATATATATACATACATATACATATGTATATATACATACATATACATATGTATATATACATATACATATGTATATACATACATATATATATATGTATATACATATACATACATGTATATGTATCTACATATATACATATGTATATACATATGTATATGTATATACATATACATGTATGTATATGTATCTACATATATACATATGTATATACATATGTATATGTATATACATATACATGTATGTATATGTATCTACATATATACATATGTATATACATATGTATATGTATATATATGTGTATATATATATATATGTATGTATGTCAATCAGTTGATACTTCTTTTGAAAAAAAATTTTTGCATGTAAATTCGTTTCTTGTATATACTTTTAGCTTTTTTTTTTTTGTCATCACCTTTCAACTTTCTATCCTTTTTAGCCTCTAGCTTCAGTTTTGTATTATAGAGGCTGTATTATTGGTTAAGAGAAATACATATGAGTTTATCAAAAATGGAGCTTGTCTTCCAGTGTTCTGAACATTATTATATGCTGGTCACTACTATTGATAATTCTGATAATTATAACTTTTGTCTGATAGCATGTTTTCAAAAAGATTGTTATACTAACATTTTATCTTCATTGTCAAAGTTGATTTTCTATGACCTATCCCTTATATTGCTCTCATACATCTGTCTTGACGCACTGATTCTCATACAGTCTGTTGCGACCTTCTTTAGTCATGTGATGTCTGCAATTGGAGGAAATACAGCTGGTCCAGGTTAGTTTAAAATTTGCTCTCCTTTATTGTACAAGTACAACTTAATTTACCTTTCAGATGTTCAGAGTATTGTTGGAAGTTTAAAATTTGCTCTCCTTTATTGTACAAGTACAACTTAATTTACCTTTCAGATGCTCAGAGTATTGTTGGAACTTACAGGTGATGCTGTTGTCAATGTCTATATAAACTATGAGAAGAAGTTTGCTTTTGTTGAAATGAGATCTGTAGAGGAAGCTAGTAATGCCATGGCATTGGATGGCATCATTTTTGAGGTAATTGAATGTGTAATAGCAGATCAAGTATTTTTGAAGTTTAAAAGAAGTTATACTTTTTATCTCTTATAGTTGTAGGTAGTTTATCCATTAGGGAGAAAGAGAGGACGTAGAAAATTTTAGTTTCAGGGATATGCAACTATTCTATGCCCCTCGAGTCTTATTTAGTCCTAGAAAATTTTGGGTGCATCACCTTTTATCTCCTTCCCGTTATAAGAGCTGAATATCCTCAAACCTGTTATTCTCTTTTGTTTTTTGTTATTGATTTATTATCATTACTGGAGCTTATCAGATGTTATTGGATACTTCGTTATCGAAGTATCATTTTGTCCTGCTGCATCAATATCAAGTACATATCCCTACTTTCAACTAACTGCTCTATGCTTCTGTGCATGTGGTGTTTTTGTGCAGGGTGCACCTTGTAAGGTCAGAAGACCCAGCGATTACAACCCTTCTCTGGCTGCTACTCTTGGTCCTAGCCAACCAAACCCAAACCTCAACCTGGCAGCTGTTGGATTGTCCCCAGGTTCTGCAGGAGGGCTTGAAGGCCCTGATCGTATTTTTGTTGGTGGTTTGCCCTACTATTTCACAGAAGCACAGATTAGAGAGCTGTTAGAGTCTTTTGGTGCACTTAGAGGATTTGATTTGGTTAAAGATAGAGAAACTGGGAACTCTAAAGGCTATGCCTTTTGTGTCTATCAGGATGTTTCCGTTACTGATATTGCTTGTGCAGCTCTCAATGGGATTAAGATGGGTGATAAAACCCTTACTGTTAGGCGTGCCAACCAGGGTACAACACAACCTAAACCTGAGCAAGAGAGTGTATTGTTGCATGCACAACAGCAGATAGCTTTGCAGGCGAGACTTTCTGTGCTCTCTAATTCAATATTCAATTTGTTAGGATTTGATTTCTTAGCAACAATTGATTTCAATTCACCCTTAATTTTTTTTTAATTATTTTTTTCAGAGACTTATGTTACAACCTGGTGCATTAGCCACAAAGGTCTTGTGCTTGACACAAGTTGTTGAGGTAGATGAGCTCAGTAATGATGAGGACTATCAAGATATTTTAGAAGACATGAGAACTGAATGTGGAAAATTTGGTGGGTACCTTTTTCCCCTTGTTGTGTTAAGCGTATGGCTTAAATATTGTAGCAATACTTTCTTAAAAATTCTTCCACTCTGATATATATTCTGCAGGTTCACTGGTGAATGTTGTTATTCCACGTCCAAGTCCTAATGGTGAGCATGCCCCAGGGGTTGGAAAGGTAAAAATATATATATCTGCATATTTCTTAGTCTGTCATTTAAAGTTTGAGTTGTTAATAGTGATCTTGTATATTTCACAAGGAAAGTGAAAACAACTTGGATCTAATGTTCTTTGCCATCATGACCATCTCAAAATGGCTTTTCAACTTTTATGAAGAAGCTTTTCAGTATGATTAGTTATAATTTCCTCCAATGACTACTGCTTTCAGGCAATGGAAAGGAGGGGTCCAATCAGTTGGATTGATTATATTCTGTCAATGGCTTGTTTTTCACTTGTAAAATGTGGAACTGCTAAACCATTTGTGTACCTTTCAGGTATTTTTGGAGTATGTTGATGTCGAGAGTGCCAGCAAAGCTCGGCAAAGCTTGAATGGAAGAAAATTTGGTGGCAACCAAGTCGTAGCTGTCTTCTATCCAGAAAACAAGTTCTACGAGGGGGACTATGATGGTTAGTAAGTTGTCAGAAGTGGTCAGCAAGTCTTATGACATGGGGATTCTTGGATGGCTTATAGGAATTAATGTCCTGAACTAGTGCTGTAGAAGTAAAGCTCGTTCCTGCTTTCCTTTTTGGAGCATTGTTTGTTTTACTCTGAATTATATCGATCCATTTAGGTTGGATTTATGTGTTGCTGGTGGTAGATAGGTTTAATAGTCTTTGGTGCTTGACCAAACACTGTGACAGTTGATGAAGTACAGGCTCAGGTCTTCATACTATTTTATCTTTTACTCCTGAATATCACTAGTTTATCTTCCTTTCCTTTTGTTTTTAAAGTTTCCAGGTCAGGTCACGTAAGTAACACTATTATCTTTTGGTCCGATCACCACCCCACAATTACAGTAAATCTTGGTGGGTCTAAAATGGTGAGTTTAGTCTTGTAACTATTCAAAAATTTATCAGGTTTGATTACATTTATCGATTTTAGTCCTTAGATGTATATTTACCGGTTTAAGTCCTTTGATAATTTAAAACTTATTAGGTTTGATCATATTGTTCATTTTTTTTATGCATATAGCTTAGATTTATATTGGTGGAGCTTATGACTTCGTAAAATTAAAATTTTTAATTCATTTTTGCAGTTGCTTTTCCCACCAGCACTCTTGTGAAAAGAACAGTAACCTCAATGAATCAAAATAAATTAATGAGGGAAGAAGAGATGAGTTTTAATTTTATACGATGGATAATAAAACAAAAGCATATTATTGTTGCTAATGATTTGAATTATGTTATGTTTTCTTCTTTAGCGGTTAATGGTGCATTATCAGTGCAAGTTATTTAAATTTTATTTTTCATACAAAAGAAAAATTAAGTGATTTGATCTTATTACTCAAATTTCTTTAGGAAAAAAAAAACGAACGAAATAATAAAATCAATCTCTTTCAAAATTTAGAAAAAATTAATAAAAAAATTATAAATTTACCATTTTATAAATTTCAACTTCTAAAAAGTTAAACAAATTTCCTTCAATAAAGTCGTTGGCGTATAAAATCCGAAACAAAATGCATGAGGAAAGAACTTCTAATTTATTCTCATTGCAAGAAACTCATTTACATTAAATATAAATTAATCGGTCCCCACATTTAACTGGTGATAATATTGTTCTTTCTATAATAAATTTTAGCATATTCAAGTCATTAGTAGAAATAATCTGCTTCATTTATCCTCATTGAATAAGATTATGAGTTATTTTTTCTTTTCTGGTGAATTTTATTTTGAATCAACGAGGTTAAAGTTTTTTTCCGTAAGAGTAATTTAAAGAAAAAGAAGCAGGGAGAAAGAAACAATGAGTTAAGAATTTAATTTCACGAAGGCATGAATTTTGTCGTTAATAGAAACTTAAGCTATTGTATAAAAAATGGACATAGACCAAACCTGATAAGCTTTTAAATAAGGAAAAACTACGTGATACAGTAAATTGTGATAAATATTTAGTAATATTGTGATAAATATTTAGTAATATAATTATACTTTATTTTATTTATTATATATATGGACATAATTATATATTAAATAGCAAAGATACTATATACTATAAATAACAAAGATACTTTACAACCTAATTACCTTCTTTTTAGGCCTATACACGTTAATACCTGTTGACACCTAATTTTAGGCCAAAATTTTAAAAAATTCATACTTTTCGTATTGTTATTTTTGACAATTTTATATTAATTTTTTTGATAAATATTAAAATTTTAATTAATTTAATTTTAAATTTTAACACATACTAATGGCCCATTAGGTTTTAAAATATCTATGTAATTCTAAATGGGGGTGGTGGAAAAATTGTAGATTAAGGTTGGAATAATTTTTTTTCCATATTTCTTTTTAATTTTTAATTCATTTTATTATTCATCTTCTCCTCCCCGGAAGATCTAGCCGGAGTTCTGACCCTTCCACCACCCAAGCTCATCTTTGCCGTTTTTCTATTTTTCCGTTCAACCCCCACAAAAATCCGGTAAGAAAATAATCATGCCACCATGAGCTTGCAGCAGCCACGAAACCCAGCAAAACCACCCTTTTCTCTTTACCAAATACACCTGAAAACAACCCTCTTTTTCACCCACCAAAATCTCACCTGAAAATACCCAAAACCACTTCCAAAAATCACCGGAAACACCATCAAAATCTCCACCAAAACAGCCCCAAAACGCCTTAAAAAATTCAGTCCCAAAACAGCCACAAAACAACACAAAATTGACCCAAAACCCTACTGGAAAATCCCGTCAAAAAAACTACACAACGAAGCAGCCATTGTTGCCTCCATTAACAGTAACCAAATGATCAACCACAACATCACCCATGACAGCCCCAAAACCTTACTAAACTGCAGCCCCAAAAACCCATCGGAGAACACCAAAACCACCACCCAAAATAGTGAACCCCAAAACCCTTTCTCTGTCAACTACATCTCAGACAAGGAGCTTTAAGCTCCCACAAATCGAGCAACTAAAAAAGGGGGGGGGGCGTCAGGAGGGCCAACAAACAACAACTCTGATAGCCATGCCACAGCCCTCCATCTTGCCGACAACAACCAACGGACAAACACTACGAAGGATGAACTGGACGAAATCGAACGAGCTGCATTCAACCCAAAAGGCACTCCATCATGAATCTAGCCTCGGCAAGCTCCAACCATCGGTGAACCGCAACAACCAACCCCCCATCATCGTCTGGTAACGTAGATCACCCCAAACCTCTTTTCTTGCTCTGTTTATTTTTAATTATATGCCTGTCTATTTGTTTTGTTTTCTTTTAGTTATTTGCTATTATTCTTACGATAAATATTTTCGTATGGTTATTAGTTAAAATGATTATTGCTTTGTTATTTTTGTTAGTTTACCAACTGTGGTCACTTTTAATTGTTATATATATATATATATAATATATATTTTAATATTTATTGCTCATCGCCTTATATTTCTTTTCTTTATTTTGTTACGGTTGGATGTTGAAATTTAGGGTTTGTTTGAAAGGCTACTTGGTAATTAGAATTGATGTAATTATCAGAGTAGTAATTACATGCCCTATAATTATATACGCTGGTGGTAATTTCACTATCCTATTTGTTTGTCAAGTAATTTCGACAAATATACACAGCTAATTTAACAATTAGATTTAAAAAAAATAATATTATTACTTATTTTTATTTTATTTATAGGCTACACAAGATCTAATTTGTTATTATCACTTAAAATTAAAAAAATTAATAAAAAAAACACAAAAGTTAAACACATAAAATAATTTATCAAGACATCAAAATACGAAAAAGAATAAAAAAAAAAAGAGTTTACTCAAGTACCTTAGAATGTTGCTAGAAATGAAAATGTTCGAATAAAAAAAAAGAAAGGATTGTCTTTTCATATTTCACATAAAATATATATTTAAAAAGGAAAGAAAAAAAAGTTTAATGTCACATCTGTAATTACACTCAAGTCCTAGCTCTTTCCTGAGAATTGAAGAGTGTAATTACGCTTCTTCAATTACATTCAATTCCACTCATACCAAATAATTACTTGATTTACCAAACAAGTCAAAGAGTGTAATCACACTTAATTATATCAATTCCTAATTACACGAGGGCTTTCCAAACAGGCCCTTAAAGTAGCGTAAAGCGTTCTTGTCTCTTATTGACTGTTGTTTCTTTAGAATTAATTTTAAGTAATTTTGCTATTTTTACTCTTTGTTGGTATCTTTAAACGATATTGAATAATATTGTTTGTTAAAATTGGTCAATGAAAAATCTATCTTTCGGATTTTGAAGCCTCCCCATTTAAAAAGACGGTAAAAATTAGTTTAATTTCACATTTATTATATGTTAAAATTTGACAAATTGTAGTTTAAAATCGCGTGTATACATTATTTGTTAAACCTGGTCAATGGCGAGTCACCCGTTGGATTTCGACGTCTCCTCATTTAAAAAGATGAAAAAATCTTAGTTTAAATTGTTATTTATTACTACCTCTGTCCCATAATATAAGACCATCTTTCTATAAATATTTGTTCCATATTATAAGGGCACTTACTAAATTAGGATAGAATTAATTATTATTTTTTTCATTTTACTTCCACCATTAATTAGTGTATTAATGATTTTTTCTAACTTAATTTAATATACATTGACATAAATGAAGGGTAAAATGGTAAAGTTAACTAATGCATTGATGATTTCTTAATCACCGTGTAAAATAAAAAATTCCTTATATTATGGGACGGAGGGAGTATATGTTAAAATTCACAAATTTTAGTTCAAGTTACGTATATATTGCTTTGTTAAAATTGACCAACAGAAAATCTATCTATCAAATTTCGAGTCCTCATTTTAAAAAGACAAAAATAATTAGTTTATTTATTTACTCATTTATTTTATTCATTATTGTATATATTATTGACATTAGACAAATTTTAGGTCATTTCTCCTATTATTATTACTTCATTTTTTTATGTATATATCATGATTATTATACTTGTGCTATATTGTATTATCTCCTTCTCAATTTTAAAAAAAATAAATTCAATCGAGACCCATAGTTTTGGATTCAGAAGGGTGCTAATATTTTTTCTTTGAAATAACTTGAACCCTTACCCGGAGTCTAATTGGTTCGCCGATTATTTTTGTAAATAATTGATTTTCTAATTATCCTTTAAATTAGGTGGCGACTCCAAATTAGATTATTTTTTCTAAAAATTCTTTTTAGATTCTTTTATTTAATTATTTTTTACGAGTTGTCATGACATTGCGTCTTCAGGATGTCAACAAAATCTATGCACGTTAGTACCTATACACGCTACTTCTTTCAATGTTTAAAGTATATATGTTATTTCAAATTTAAATATTTTTCTCTTTCATTATTAATCACTAGCGTGATTCTCTCCCTTGTATCTTCCAGTTTAATATCATTCAAAGGATTTTTGAAAGAGAATGTGAGATCTTCTTTGTATGTTGATATCTTCTAAATTCCTATTTTATCTCAAAGGTTTCATTTGTATACATTTATTTATATATTTTTCTTTTCATTATACATGATTTTTTTGTGATTTTGTTCGATTGCATTTTCCAATTCATGATTATTGAATGATTATAGGCATTAAAGTGTGATTCTTCTTCTATCATCAGGTATTTTTCAGAACCTTAGTTTATAATGAAGATTTTATTTATATACTTCTATATATTTTTCATTAATTTTTAAGGCTTGTGTATCAGCTTTCTTCCTCAACATTACAATGGATGAAATTAGTACTTCAATAAGGTATATCTAAATTATATAAATTTAAATTTTATATAATTTTAAACTCGTGACGATGACAAACTCTCTAAGATTGACTCGTAATGTGGAATGATTTATACGAATCAAGAGAGAACTTTCTATTAGATTACATGCCATGAAACACCTGAATATTTGTGCCAACAAAAAACATTGGTGCATATGGGTGTATACACCAAAACATGTATTCTTAAACTTGTTAAACTGCACCTGACTAAGTTTTTGCTTCAAATCATGAATTACATTGTGATTTGTGTATACTTGCATGTGCGGGGCTTCAACAAGACAATTTAACACGTAACATATAATTTTCTGCATATGAAAATGAATGAATTTAAAACATTATGTCCCAATATAGTTACTTCACTAGGAAGTTATATATATTTTCTATATGAAACTAAAATAAATACATAAAATATTCAAGTATCAAAGCTTTTTTGGATAAGAGTAAATACCTCTTTTGCTGATCGTTGTTCTTCTTCTTGCATTTCTTTTTCATTGCTACTAGGGGCAACATTACATACTTTTTTTCCTTTCCAAAATTGATTTTCTCTTTTAAATGTATTTTGAACCTTCTTTTCTCTTGACAGATTTTGCCCCTTTCTCTTGACTAATTATATTCAATGGTATGGAATCATTGTGGTTCTTTGTTCGCATTTCGATCTCCATTGCAGCAACGATGCTGGAATTATAGCTTGTTGTTGAGTAATACACAAATCAAAAGATGGTACTTTATTCAAAAATTTATCAAAGTAATTTATACCTTGTATAATCTTCCTTGTACTACTAATTTCATCCATTGTAATATTGAGGAAGAAAGTTGATACACAAGTCCTAAAAATTGATGAAGAATATAAATAAAACTCTTACCGTAAATTAGGGATCTAAAAGATACCGATGATAGAAGAAGAATCACACTTTAATGCCTTAAATCATTCAAAAATCACGAATTGAAAGATGAAATCGAACAAAATCATCAAAAAAATGTGTATAATGAAAATATATAAATAAATGTATACAAATAAAAAGATGAAATGAGGATTTAGAAGACATCCACATATAAAGAATCTCACATTCTCTTCTAAAAATCCTTTGAATGATAATGAATTGAAAGATATAATAGAGAGAATCACGCTAGTGATTAATAATGAAAGAGAAAAATATTTAAATTTGAAATAATGCACACACTTTAAACATTGAAAGAAGTAGTGTGTACAGGTACTAACTAACGTGTATAGGCCTAAAAAGGAAGTCATTAGGTTGTAGATTATCATTGCTATTTAATACATAATTATATCCATATATAATAAATAAAATAAAGTATAATTATATTGATTAAATATTTATCATAGTTTGCTATGTCACGTAGTTATTCCATAAATATATAGTTAAGAAACTAAAATTGGTAAGTGTATGGTTAAACAATCAAACTTAATAAATTTTTGAACTCTTAAAAGGACTAAGAGCCTGTTTGGCTTAGATAAAAAAAATAACTTTTAAAAAGTACTTTAGAAACACTTTTTAAAGTACTGAAATTTATTTGAAAAATAAGCAATTGTGTTTGGATAAAAGTGTTGTAGCTGAAAAAAGTTATTGATATGTTTGACACATAAGTGTTGTTAAACACATTTTTAATTAAAAATGCCTGAAATATCCTTCAAGCTGTTAACATTATAAAAACTTATTACTTTAAAATTTTTCTATCTAAAAAAATAAAATAAATTTATCTTTTAATTCAATATCAATATAAACTTATTATTTAAGTAAAATTTATATGAAATTTTTGCAGAACCCAATTTTTTAAATAAGAAGAAAAGTTGAATTAGTAACAATATTGCAGTAAAAACTCATGAAAAAAATAGTAAAACTTACATTAATGGTAGCGGAGAAGAAAATTCAAGCTTTGTCAAGAGAGTGCGGCGAGAAGAGTGTTGGGTTGTGGTTTGAATTGAAATAATGAGAAGGGAGAGAGTAGTTAGGGTTACTTTAGTTAATGATAATTTTGGGAGTATGAAAAAATATTTAGGGTAAAAAGGTAATTGTTTTGGTTAAACTATAATAACTTTTAAGCTAGAAAATATAAGTTGGGAGGGGGGGGGGGGCTGCATTTAACTTTTAACTTATTTTAAGCAAATTTTAATTTTTTTTTTAAGTTGTTTTGAAAATTGTCACACACTTTTATAAGCTAAAAAGAGTTTAAAAGCAGCTTTTAAGCTAATATTTATCATGGAACTTTTTGAGCAGCAAAAGCTGTAGTTGAGTGCCACTGACGTCTATGTTTGGTTTATTATTTATAGAAGTTAGTTTGTAAAAGTAGCATGGTACCAACTAGCAAGTTTATAGAGCTAAATAGGAAAAATGAGTGGTTACAATTAGCACTGTTTGATTGCATGTGAAGCAAGGCAAGACACTTGAAGAGGAGAATTGAGTGTGATAAGGACATTTGATTTGATACTATAGTTTAAGAATTGACTCATCAATTCAAAATTAATGAAAGTCAACTCCGTTACCCCTCTCACAATCTCTTCTTTTTTGACATTTCTGTTCCTAAATTCTTTAGCAACAAAATATATTTAAGTTTCAAATCAACATCTTTTACCCATCAACAAAATAATGGAACAAACAGAAATACAACTCACAACGTAGTCTATTTAACTTTCTTGACCCTCATCTAACCAGCACGCTTCAATTTCGGTCATAGCTCTCAACTTCAGATCAAGACAGTTCATCTCTTTCCGGTGACATTTATGACCACATATTTCTATTTCTAACTTCTCACATTTATGATTCCAACTTGTTGGAGCGCAATTCGTTTATCTCTTGATTTTATAAAATTTTCTTTTAAAAAATCAAACTTTACTCCCTCCTTCACTCCTTAAATAAATTGATATTATTTTTAAAAATAAATAAAATTATATCCCACTCATCTTACCCTTCGCTGCTAATTTATTTATTTTTTGTCAAGGTGGAAATACTTTGTCCATGTGGAGTGTGACATAGTATTTTTTACTAAATAAAAGTGAGATGTGTGTTTCTATGAAACTTATACTTTCAATAGTTTAGGTATGAAATTCAATAAAAGAAGATAGTTCATATATGTTTTTGACACTAATCTCATAATAATATCAAGTAGGAAATACATAATGGAATGAATTGAAAGAGGAGTATGTTGTAGATAGAGTGTGAGTAAACTTAAAAAATTAAAAATTATTCATTCACTTTGGAGTATTATCAAAACACCTTAAAGTCACAATTATCTTTGTAGAACCACCTAACAATTTATGAACCGACGATAATCAAAGAATCAAACAAACACAAGGAGAGAAGAATTAATTACCGTCACAAACCATCAATAGAGAAATCATGATATTTGACACTGGAAGTGAGAAATACAAATACCCAGCATACGGGAAAAAAAAAATAGACATCCAACGAAACAAAAATTTACCTTATCACAACTATCTAGGCAATTGCACTAAGGAACTACTGAAAAATAGAAAAACCAAAGAATACCCAGCAAACAAAGATAATAAATGAATTCCAATTAAAAAAAGAAATTTACAAAATAAGCTCATCAAAACTAATAACAAAGTCTAAATGAACACATGCATGATTTCGAGAACCCGTTTTTCAGACCATCTTTGTAACTTGTGGGTTAATCTCCCGCAGCTTGAACATATTTGGATTACAGTACTTAAGTTATCCTTCATTGACATTGTTCTCTTTCAACTAAAGTATAATGTCAATAAATTTGGATTACAGTACTTAATTTTTCTCTCCTTCGACTTTTTTCACAAATCAAGGAGAAAAATCAGTAAGAAGTCGGGGGCTCTTAGGGTTGAGAAAATCGACCAAGCTTAATAGAGAAGGAGAGAAAAATCTACAGAGAATTGTGAAGAAGTAGATGGTGCAAAAAGTAGGGCACAAACTGAAGCAAAAGTGAGACCAGTGTTAATTCACCAATAAAAGAAAATCAAATTTATTGTACAATTTCTACTATCATTAGTACAATTAGGAGAAGTTATGTTCGTCCTTTCCTTGTTCACTTCTAAATAGGGGTAAATATATAGGGGATATATAACAAAATCTCACTATATTTTAATGTATTTGATGACAAAAATACATGCATCTAAATGTATCTTTCTCAACATATAATAAAAAATTCTTAATTAGTGCCAAAATAGAGAATAATTTGAAAATACAGGTAATAATAGTATATATATGGTGGTGAAGTATGTAGGTAGTTTTTCCAAACTTTATCTCCTGTTCTTTAATATATTACTGAAAAAAACTGTGAAAAGCGACAGGCTGCGTCAATTTTTTGGCAAAAAGTAATAAAAAAGTGACGTAAATGTTTCCGTCGCTTTTTTCCTGATCACTTCTTTAAAAGCGACGACGCAGTCCGTTGCACCAAAAATTTTTAAAAAAATTACAAAAAGCGACAGACAACTGTCACTTTTTTTATTTTTTATTTTTTAAATTTATTTTGCGACGGACCACGTTGCAAGTTTAAAAAAAATTAATATTTTTAAAATAAGTAAAAATAAAAAAAGCAACGAACTTTCGTCACTTTTCTGGAAAACTAGGCAATGCAGTCCTTCGCTTTTCTAAGAATTTTTTTAGCAACCCCGTCCGTTGCTTTTCTGCAATTTTTTTGACAGCAGAAACCTACGATTTCTGCTGCCCAACTGCATTAAAATTCAATATACAAAATCTTTCAAAACTGGTTCAATGTACCAGTACAACACGATCAACAACAGCTAAATCATTCAAAATATGTCTTAATAAACACAATTAAACATAAAGAACATAGAAATTCATAGTTTACAAAATTTTAAATAGTGTCAAAGTTCAACAAAAATTCTAAATTGCCCAAAACTAAAATAGAAGGGAACTAAGGGCTATTTTCAAAAAAATCATCCGTACTCTCGTCGAAATCATCATGGGGTGAGAACCATCATTGGGATAGGCTGAGCACTTGTTGCTTGAGTTCGGCATATTCCTGGATCCTCCGTGCTTCAGATTCTGCCAATGCACGTGTAAATTCTTCAACTTTTTGACTCATGATAGCCATCTGAGTCCCGTCAATAGCCTCAGCTTGACGCCAAAATCCAATGCCTTGTAAACCGAATTAGAGTTATCGTATATTATTTTGGAAACTCATTCCATAAATACGACCTTTATTACTCCCGCATGCAACCTTTTCCATCCAAACTTGATTGGACAACTCAGGGATTAGCTCAACCGAATCTCCAAGCTCTTGTATATATCGCTCATAGTCACGCTACATATTAAAAATAAAAATTAGACTCAATGTGTATAGTAAAAGCAAAAGCTAGAATCAAAATAAATTATACTTAAAGTTATGTTAAATAACTTACATAGGCTTGTTCAACCCTTTCCTCCACCCACTGATCTGGATCCAAGTCATTCTTCTTTTTCTTCATATAATACCTCCTAAAAACTTCATCATGTAAAGAAAGCCACCCCAATTCCTTTTCCTATAATTTAAAATATAATTAATAAAAATATATTTTATATAAATTAAATACTTTAATTAAGAATAATATATTAGTTTAAACCTAAAACTTTAAAAATCTTACCAGCTCCCTCGTAACAATACCGACACTCTTTGCACCTCCGACGTGCAATGAGCCACCCTTTAGGCTTACCCTACCCTTTTTAGCTTGCTCAAACATAGCCTTAAATTTATAGGTATCCCAATATCGAAGCAAATCTTGATATACATGCAGAGGTACCCAAGAACTTTTTTCTCCATCATCCCTTGCTTTCTTCAACCAGTTAGATAATCGGGTGCTCATTTTTTTTCTCAAATGTGCTAGCAATAAAGAAGTTGTGCTAGGGATACCAAGTACATAAAGTCTAGCAAAAAAGCAAAAGTGTTAAGAAATTCTACTTAAGTAAGTAAAACTCAAAATATTATGTAATATTATATATACCTTGAATTCATTAAACATCATCTGGCGAATATTATTTGGAATCTGCCCCCAAGAGGTGTATGACTCCGAGTATAACCTCCTAACACTCTCCTTAAGAGCATCCACAGCCGATTTCGAAAGATACCACCTGCAAGACACATAATAAACATGATATTAATTCATATATAATTTGTTAAGGTAGCAAAAATAAATTAATTAAAATAAAAACTTAAGATAATCCATCAGACTCAATCATGACTCTCCCACGTCTATCCCTCTGTCCAGGAGCTAAGTCAAGCACAACCTGTGCAGGATCAAATGTAGGAGTAGAAGAAGGTGTGGATCGTGATGGAACATGTGTGTGATGCCGAGTCAATAGTATAGGATGACGAGTCGACAATGTAGGGGCATTATCACTACTAAAAAAATCTCTAAGTCTCATATTAGATAGGTGGGGAGACTGAGAAGTAGGAGATGCATCAGTAGGAGATGAAGTAGTCGAAAGTGTGGATCGATGAACTACTAGTGGCACTATAGGTCGAGGAGGGATCTGATCATACAAAGAAAATCTCGACCATGCAGAAGAAGATGTGCCCTGTGGTCGACATAACTGACTCTAGAAAGCTAGAAGATACATACTCGTACAAGACACAACATGACTAGCGCCTGGGGCACCCTAAACATCAGGTGCCGAAGAAATAAAGCCTGGGATATCCTCAGAATCAATCGGTAGTCTCCTATGATTGCTTCTTTTTCGTCCTACCAGAAGAAGTAATCCCAAGATGATCCCGAGATCTATCACCATCACCCGATTACATCTGAATGTAAAATAACACAAATACAATATATAAGAAAAAATCAAATGAAATAATTTTTGTATTAGAAAGATAAATCAAATTATGTGATAGTTATAATCTACCAGTCTATTCCTCCTCGCTTGTTTCATTATTTACTTCATCCTCCTGTTTCGATTACTCATTTGCTCCAAATTCATCATCCTCACATTCCTGCTGGTGTAATAATTCATCATCTTCCTCCTCTAATGATTAATTATCTTCATCTACTTCTTCTTGAAAGTTCACTATTAATTCATCATCAAACACCTCTTCAGTATGTGTTGAGGATGTTTTAGTGTGGTCTCCAACTCAACATCAACTTCTTGTTGAACAATTGCAAGATCATTTTGGTATGCCGCATCTTCAACATTCTCAATTTCAATTCTTCCTACTGGCTTTGTCTTAATGATAACCCACCAATCAGCCTTATCTCTACGTAATGGATATGAAGCGTAGTAGACCTGTTTAGCTTTTTGGACAATGATAAAAGGATCATATTTTCCATATTATCTGGTGTTCTTAACTTTAATTATATTATGTTGCTGGTCTACCCTTGTGCCTCTATATGATGGGTCAAATCATTTACACTAAAATAATACTATCTTCTTTTTAGGCCAACCTGAATATCAAAATTCAATAATCTCCTGAATGACACTATAATATTCAATAGTTTGACCATTACCATCAACATCACCTTGAACGAAAACACCGCTATTATTAATTTTCTTATATACAGAAACATCCTTACTTTGAAACTTAAAGCCATTAAAACAATATTTATTCATTGTCTGAATTTGAGATTCAGGCCCGAGTACAATTTCTCTCACTAATGGTGAATGCTGATCAGTTGAATATTCATGAAAAACCTACAAATTGTATCCCAAATAATACAATTTAGTCTTAAATAAATACATCATTCATACTAATTCAATATGATTAGAATTTCAAACTTACATAGTCCTTTAACCATCTGGCAAACCTCATGTATACGACTTCATTGCCCTAGGTGTTTACAAACAATCTGATATTGATATGTACATTTTTGTTAGTTAGCAAGTACTAATTATTATGTAATTTGACAATATAATTTATTTAACACTTACTCAAGATATGACTGAATATTTCTGGACAATTAAGTAGAATATGGTTCATAGCCAATTGTCTTTCCTTGGTCGTGAAGCCTCTTTTTTCACGCCTTTTAGATCCTCAACCACTTTGATTAAAAATTGAAATAAGGGGAAACATCGGATAACTCCGACCTTTATCATTTCAATTTGGCCTATTTTGCCTGCATGACACTTCATCCCCGAAGTAATAAAAGTCACTCCGACCTTCATCATTCCGATATTAGCCTGAACAATTGATTGCATGCCATCTGTCACCCTTAAATAAATAACAATATGCAAAGTCCAATGGTTTCTCTACCGATACCAACTTGAACAAATGATACTTCAATCTGTCCCCTTTGTTTAATTGTCCTTTTGCAAATTCTAATTTTTCTATACATACCAATTCAAATGTGTTAATCATGAAGTTTATTGTTAGTTTATATATTCATTATATTAATTAGTCATAAAAATATTACCTTTCAAATAGATACATCCACCTTGTTTGAACAGGACCTCCAAGGCGGGCTTCATGTACAAGACAAATCGAAAGATGCTCCATCACATCAAAAAAGCCAGGCAAAAAAATCTTCTCCAGCTTTGTAGTAATAACAAGAATGTTTTCCCCCATCCTATATAAACTACTTTCAAGCAATGTTCCAGAACATAAATCTCTAAAAAAAAAACTTATCTCAGCGACTAGCTTCCATATCCTCTCAGGAAGGTGGCTAAAAGCGATAGAAAGCAAAATTTCCATGAATACATGAAAATCATGACTTTTCATACCTATCAACTTCCCTTCATTCAAGTATGCCCGCTTGCCCAAATTTGAAGCATATCCCTCTAGAATCCTCAAATATTTAACCCACTCACATATTTCACGTATCTAATCCAAGGTAAATGAAAAACTAGCTTTAGGCTTAACAATTCTGCCATTTGGTAGTTCCTGCAGCCACAATTCTTTCCTCCTACAATATTCCTTTAAGTCCATTCTAGCTCTTGGGTTGTACTTTTTCTTGCCTTTAATATCCATCACTGTGTTGAATAAGTTGTCAAAATAATTTTTCCCAATATGCATCACATCAAGATTATGTCTTAGGAGAGTATCCTTCCAATATAGCAACTCCCAAAATATGCTTTGTTTGGTCCAATTATGTTCAACACCGTATCCAGGAAGTCTACCAGGTGGAGCAACCCAAACTTTAGGCAGTTGAGAAACTCTCTCCCAAATTTGAGGCCCTGTCAATGATAGGGGTGGAGGATCCATTTCAACCCTGTGTTTTCTGAATGCATTCCTCATCTTTCTAAACTCGTGGTCCATTGGCAAGAATTGACGATGACAATCAAACCATAAATTTTTTCTTGCCATGCTTTAGGGTGAAAGCCTTACTACGTTCCATGCAATGAGGACAAACAAGCTTTCCAACAGTCATCCAACCAGATAACATACCAAATGCAGGAAAATCATTAACAGTACACATTAAACAAGCACGCATAACAAAATTCTATTTAGTTGATATGTCATAAGTCAATACACCTTCAAACCATAAATACTTAAGATCATCTATCAATAGTTGTAGAAAGATATCAATATTACTTTTTGGATTACAAGGACCCAAAATAACACAACTTAAAAATATGAAGGGACTTGTCATGCACATTTCAGGAGGAAGATTATATGGAGTAAGAAATATGGGCCAACAAGAATAAGACATGGAAGAATTTGAGAATGGTGTGAAACAATCTGCACAAAGCCCCAATCTAACATTCCTAGGCTCTCTAGCAAACTCAGAATATATATCATCAAAATGCTTTCATGCTTCTCCGTCAGATGGATGAGAAAACACACCCGACAACCTTCTATATTGACGGTACCATGTCATATATGGGGCAGACCTCATCGATGCATACAACCTCTTCAGTCTAGGTATAATAGGTAAATAATGCATCAACTTAATTGGAACCATCTTTCCAGCTGGAGTCCTCTGATAACGAGCATGACCACAAAACTTACAATTTTCCAAGTCAGTATCATAGTTGTAGTACAACATGCAATAAAGCCATAAACTTAACAAATCCTAAATTAAAGTTCAAGTTCTACATTATATACAAGTTCAAACTTCACAAATAAAGCTCAAAGTTTAAGATTAAAATTATCATGTGACAATCCTAACTTGAAAACCAGTTTCTTTGCCTGATAGAACGTCCTGGATATGTCATAGTCAGGATTAACCAACTCAGACATAAGATCCACCATTGAGTCCATAGCCCCATTAGAAACATTATAATCCGATTTAATATTCATTAATCTAATGACAATAGACAAAGCAGAATGCCGACTCCCCTCACCTAATGGTCGACTAGCCACTTCTAATTCTTCATAGAAGCATCTTGCTTCTTCATTAAGAGCTTCACTAAAAAACTGTTCAGCCTCCACCCCCTCTTGAACTCCGAAAGCATCATTAATCATTTAATGAACTCTATCATGCCCAAATGTATCATGTTGAAAATTATCTTGTTCAAATCTAATTTGACCTTGTGCTACAATCATATTATATTCATCCACAGGCATCAAATTATAAAAAACACCATCCACTCCATCTACTTCTCCATGATCCACCCATACAAAATATCTAGATAGATTTCAACCCACCACCATTTTCATAATACATGTCATACATTCACAAATGGTAATCCATCTATAAAATATTCACAACCTTAATTAATTAATTCCAATAACAATCACAATGTCATAAAAAAAGGATAAGTGTCAATACTAGATGGACACATTTTGCAAGAAAATTAATTTTGTCATCAATAGGATCAACTAGTGCTGTCACTTATACCAAACAAACTCATTATGACAATCCAAAAATAAGATATGTGTCAACACTAGATGGACACAAATTGATTTTGCAAGAAAATCAATTTTGTCATCAATAGGATCAACTAGTGTTGTCACTTATACCAGACAAACTCATTATGACAATCCAAATATAAGATAAGTGTCAACACTAGATGGACACAAATCTATTTTGCTTGAAAATCAATTTTGTCATCAATGGGATCAACTAGTGTTGTCACTTATGCCAAACAAACTCAATATGACCAAAAAATTTTTTTAGATAAATGTCAACACTAGATGGACACAAATCGATTTTGCAAGAAAATCAATTTTGTCACCAAAATATGCTTTGTTTGGTCCAATTATGTTCAATACCGTATCCAGGAAGTCTAGCAGGTGGAGCATCTGTAACTTTAGGCAGTTGAGAAACTCTCTCCCATTGTTGTCACTTATGTCAAAAAACTCATTATCACTATAACAGTGCTCTATAATAACTATTCAAACATTTATATATATACAATAATTTAAACTTTTATGAAAAAAATACCTCGATTTTTAATTTTTAACTATATTTCACGTATCTCATCCAAGGTGAATGAAAAACTGGCTTTAGGCTTAATAATTTTGCCATTTGGTAGTTCCTGCAGCCACAATTCTTTCCTCCTGCTCGGAGATGGAGGGGTAGGTGGTACTTCGATTGGTGGCGCCGGCGATTACTGAAAACCTAAATTTCAAGTACAATTAAAGCACATTATATACAAGTTCAAAGTTAACAATAAAGTTCAACCTCTAATTAAAATAGTTTAAATTCAAATTCTAATGAAATTAAATATAAGTTCTACTTAAATAAAAAAATCCTAAATTTCAAACTTAAGAAATCCTACTTACTTTGAGTTCACATCTCATTCAACTTAAAAAATAAAAAAACTTTAAGAAATCCTAACTTTACTTTTAAGTTCACATTTAAGAAATTCTAACTTTATGTTCACATCTCATTCAGACTTAAGAAATCCTAACTTTATATTACATTCAACTTCAATTCAAAGTTCACGTGTCTCATTAAAATATTCAAGTTTCCCAAATTAAATCTAACTTTAAGTTAAACACTACTAAAGTTCAACTTAATTAAGTATAAAGACTACTATAGTTCAAGTTTTAAATTATATCTAATCAAAATTCACAACTTGAAGTTCAAGCTAATTAAGTTCTAAAATCCCAAAGTTCAAGTTCAAAATTAAATCTAAGTTCAACTTCAAAAAAAAAATCCTAAAGTTCAATTTTTATATTATATTCAACTTTAAAGTTCAAAACTTAAAATTCTTCAAGTTCCTTTTAATCAAAGTGCAAGTTAAACAATACTAAAGCCATAATCTTAACAAATCCTAAATTAAAGTTCAAGTTCTACATTATATACACAAGTACAAAGTTCACAAATAAAGTTCAAAGTTTAAGTTCAAAATTAAATCTAAGTTAAAAAATAAAAAAAATTCCTAAGGTTCAATTTTTATATTATATTCTAATTTAAACTTCACATCTTAAAATTCAAGTTTCAATTTTAATATAAGTTCAAGTTTAACACTAGTAAAGTCATATTGTTAACAAATCCTAAATTAAAGTTCAAATTCTACTACATTATATACAAGTTCAAAGTTCACAAATAAAGTTCAAAGTTTAAGTTAAAAAAAAAATCTAACTTCAACTTTAAAACAAAATCCTAAAGTTCACAAATAAAGTTCAAAATTTAAGTTCAAAATAAATCTAACTTCAACTTTAAAACAAAATCCTAAAGTTCACAACATAAAATTCAAGTTCAAACTTTAATCTAAGTTCAAGTTAAACACTACTAACTTCAACAATAATTAAATTCAACTAATTCAACAACAATTCTACTTAAAAACAACAATTTATTCAAAATTCAACAATAATTCTAACTTCATTCTAACTTCAATTCAATTCCAACATTATAATTAGCTTCAACAACAATCCAATTCCAACAAAAAAAAAAACTAATTTACAAGCTCATTCAAAAAACCCCAAATTCAAGCTAGCTAAAATCCTAAAATTATTAATTACTCAGTAATTCACAAAACCTATACAATATAACTATGCTAATATCATTGTAACTTCACAACAATACTATTCTAACACAAAATAACTCAATTCATAAATTAATTTTCAAAAATTAAATTTAAAGTTTACCCACAACAAAAAACAAAAGAAATTTCATTTACTTGTTCACAGTACAATACACAAAATAAATTTTTTAATATCCTAATTTTAACAATAAAAGTGAAATGTATAAGCTAACAAGTTATAAAAATAAAAAACAAAAATAACTAAATAATACTAAAAATGAAGCAAAAAAAGAGAGAAAAGATTAGTTTCCTTACTTGTGGGGAGGAGAAAACAAAGAAGAGGAAATGGCGCCGACGGTGTAGAGTGGTCGGGGATGGGGTGCTGCTGCTAGGGTTTTGGGTTGGGAGAGAAATGAAGGTTTGAAGGGGGGGGGGAATCAATAAGAATGGGGTATTTTTTTATACGTGTGAAGGGGCGACGGACGGCGTCATTAAGTCCGTCGCCCTTCATTAAACAAGTGTGACTTTGACAAAAAAATGCGACGGATAGGCAATCCCGTCGTGGACTCTGTCACTATTTTTTAAAAATAAATATTTATTAAAATTTTAAAAATAGCAGAAAATTCCACAAAAAAAAGCGACGGACTTTTATATGCAGTTTGTCGCTTAATATAAAAAAAATTAACAAATACAAAAACATACACAAAAGCGATGGATGGCGTCGTTATGTCCATTGCATTTTGGAGCGACGTAGTCCGTCACTTTTTTCTCCATCGCATTTTCACAGTTTTTTAGTAGTGACACCAGCACCTAGAGATATACCCCAGGTTGTGAGGGGTGGTACCAGAAGGGGTCGTGGTATAGTAAGAGGTGGAGCCTGTGGAGGCTCACGGGCTAGTAGTGGTCTTAGAGTTACTATGTTATCCCAATAGAGTAGAGAAAAAGGCCTTTTATGCGGTTATCATAGGTATGGTTCTAGTATGCCATCATTCAACTTCAGTTTTATTTGATCTAGGCTCTATTTTTTTCTATGTGTTAGCCTGTTTTGCTTCTCATATTGATAGTATGTGTGAGTCGCTTGTCGAGCCTATTTATGTTCCACCCTAGTAGGTGATTCATTAGCAGTAAATCGAATATATCGGGGTTGTGTTATGACTTTTATGGGAGAGATATTATTGTTGACTTGATATTGCTAGATATGGTTGACTTTGATGTGATATTAGGCATGGATTGGTTGTCACCTTATCATGATATTCTCGACTGCTATGAGAAGAAGTGACCTTATCTTGCCCCAACTTGCCTCAGTTGGTGTGGATTGCAGAGCCTAGCACTATCCTAAGGGGTTATTTCTTATATGCATGTGTGTTGATTGATGGAGAAGGGATGCTTGGCATACTTGGCTCATGTTCATGCCTGTTCTCAGGAGCCACCATTATTGGAGACCACCAAGGTTGTAATTTTATGGATGTATTCTCAACTGCCTTTTGATGTTGCTCAACCTGGTTACTCTAAGGCAAAAGGGGCGGTCATCATTAGCATAATAACCCAATTTTACAGGTTGGGGTCAATTCCACAGCGAATCATCGTTCAAGGCGGAAGTGACTTGTTGGACCATGTAATTATAGGATCTGGGGGGTTACAATAATTAAAACAAAATGCAACTAACAAGTTCTAATTAACGAATTAAACAACTATCAAGGTAAGATGTTGGGGATGTACAAATATGGGCAATAATCTAACAAATGGGTCTAGATGCTTGACTATAGGAGTTGATGTTGAGTGAATAGTCTTGGTTGCTTGTAACCAAATCACCTATGATGCATGGGTATTTCACATAAATTAGCTATGATATCACACGCGGGCCACCGAGGACACGCTTGGCCTAAGAAGTCAAGCAAAACACCTACTACTATGACCATTAAATCCATAAATGTGGATATCAACTGAAACCCCATAAGTTTTCTAGCCATTATATCCATTCATACTCTAATAATCCCAGCTATGGAACAAATAGAGATCTAAAAACAAAACCCCAAGTTTGCAACCTTGAGATTCATACATTAAACTTAGAAATAGATATAAATTCACCCAAATCATCTATAGATAAGTCAAGACATCACAAACCTAGTAGGTAAATTGAAGAGCCATATCAAAAGCACACCCCCAACATGGGAGCTTTCAGCCACACATGCTAGAAATTAAAGATTGATTACCATACATAGTAGCAGAAGTCATGGGTAACAAGATTGAGTAAAAATCAATGTTTATCACTAGCTAATCCTCTCCAATTTGATGCCTAAAAGCTTCCAAAACCCTAGCATCCCTCGTACTCTAAGAAGAAGGTTCAATATACTACCACTATAGTGTATTTGTTCTTATATGGAATGAACAGATGATGTACAATATCCTTTCTAAAATTTCTCATACACTCTATGAAAATGTGTGAAAATTTGTGCTGTGAAATGCCATTCGGCGGTCAAGGCCGGCCATCGCTAAGCACTCTGATGATGCACCAAATGTGCCATTGACTGCTTTCCTATGCATCTTTTTGAGGCTTCTTCCACTGCAACATTAAGTGATGACTCTTTTCTCCTCCTTTCCAATTTGGTGATGTGCTAAAATATCCATCATACCGCCTTTATGTCAATGTTTTGCGGCTTTGAGTGCTGCAACTTTAGGCAATCACTTGTGTGCTTCAACGTATTGTCGAGTATGCTTTGTGACATCGATCCTGACTGGACTCTAGACCTGACCTAGAACCTTGGTTGCTATACGATTAGGTGATCTCCATGAGCATTCGGTGGATCACCGAGGATGTCGATGCCAACACTTTTTATCTTTTTTTAGCACTTTTGCTCATTTTCCAAGATTCCACCAAGTTGTGCCCTTTTGTGCACTATTAACTCCATTTCCTGTCATAGTGCATACATATTCATTAGCAATTGAAATTATTAGTGTACTAAGGGAAATATTTCTTTGCAATTCAACCCCAAAATGAGTCCTAAATATGGACTCATCAACATCCTAACTTAAGCATTTGCTTGCCCTCAAGTAAATCAAACATCAATCTATCCAAGTCAGAGCTTGCAAATAGGGCCATAGGGAGCAACACATACATTTTTACCTTTTTCATCATTTTTCGAACTTCCATAAACCACTTACGTGACCTTGAAGCCTCGAAAGATGACTAAGGAGTAATCAAAACATGGATATGCTCAAAATTGCTCATGTAGCTTCTAATCACTACCCAAAAGCATCACCATTTTCCCTCATGCCAAAGAAGATCCTGAACACTCAAGATTATGCCATTGATTTATAGAGTATATCTTCAAATATCGCTCTCCTAAATGAAAAATAACATGTAAGCTTCAACCCATAGGCACGCCCTTATTCTCAATCGGAGTTCACCTAACTTTCTTCTAGACTAGGATCCCAAAGGACTTTTCTAGGATTGTAATATAGGGTAAAGGTTAGGTTTGATAGCATATAGTCAATAGTGGCTCATCCCTACTTGAACTCTACATGTTTTTTTAAGCACAAAGGTACTTTTGGTTCCCTTTTTATTCATCCCATTCTTGACATCTCTTTTGGTTTTGATTCATTCACCCAAAGTGTCTCCCTTTTGTCTTTTCTTTCATAGCAAGACTTTCTTTCTCTTTTTTTTTGGAGGGTCCTCAATTTTTAAACTTTTTTCTTTTCACTTTGTCTTCTTCTTCTAGGACTCCTCGACGTCTTTATTTCAATCTCACCCTTCTTTTTCCGATTCTGTCATGGGAGACATTTTCTTCTTCCTACTAACTACCCCAACATAGCCTTTGGCCACTGCTTTACCTTCAAGTTCAAGGAGGGAGTTGTAATGAACAAAAAGGACTTGTCTTTTACAAACATGCTCAAGGTTACAAGGTTGCCAAAGAAGGGATTAAGGCTCAAAAGGGGTCACTAAGGATTCAATTCACTTTCAAGGGATATCACTATAGTCAAATTGGACTAATGGAACCAAAGAAGGCCTAAGATCCTCTCCTAATCTAGAATTAACCAAGTAACTTCTCAAGACAAACGGGGCAAGTTCTAGATAATGCAATACAAGCATTTCAATAAGATCACTAACCACGCATTGACAAAATAGCTTTGCATTCAAAAAATGGCAACACATTTGCAATTTTTTGATCATTGCATATCCAAGCTCAATTGCTCACCTAGTCAACTCAAGATTACTCAAATCCATTTGGGGATTGATTTATCAAGAAGGCACCAATTAGTGAGTACATGCTCCAAGTTCACGGTACTATCTAAATGAAAGATATGGATCATCAATGCTTAGATGTCTAAGGACTAGAGACACGATATGTCATGAACCAAGCCTGGGCCTATATGTGACACGGCACAAGGGGAACCCGAAGAGAGCCAAAGCAAGCCTCATAAAGTGTCATTACACATCCTTGGTCGCGGAAGCAATAATCAAGCATCAAAGATAAAAGAATGAGGCAAACGGGGCTAAGAGAAAAAGCTTGCACAATAACATGGTCTAAAGACAAGAGTTAAACTCATACCATAGATACTTAACATGTCCAATAAACACCTCTAATACATAGATAAGAGCTGGGGCTAAGATAAAGTAACCAGGCTCACCCTCATAGTCAAAATAAATAATAAAGATGAATGTCTCAATA